>CADCXT010004305.1:0-62010 GCA_902806775.1 Microtus agrestis | reverse complement strand
GAACTGATTCCATTATCTGTTTGATTGTTTTTCCTTGGTTTCCTAGGGTGTCATTCACTGATTTATTCAATTCTTCAAACTTTCTGTTATACTTCTCATCTATCTCTATGACGGTATCATTCACTGATTTATTAAATTCTTCAAACTTTCTGTTATACTTCTCATCCATTTCCATGAGGGCGTTTTTTACATGCTGTTTAAGGATGTCAATCACTTTCAAAGATTCCATTTTTTCTCCTTCTTCTTGATTAAGGTGTTCATGTCCTCCTGATGTGGGGTCCCTGGGTTCAGGTGGTTTCACGCTGTTTTTCAGATTGTTGGGTGAATTCCTGCATTGGCGCCTGCCCATCTCTTCCTCCAAATGCTCCCCTAAGGATCTTCTTTTACAGGATCAGGTCTCCTTGCCCACTGATGTTACTTCCCTGTGTTGGGACTCTCTCGTGATGGCTCTCTAGGTGCCCCAGTGATGGATCTCCTGGAGCCAAGATCAGCTCTCCTTGCTGGTTGGGAAGCTTGTAAACTAGGTGCCTACCTGCACGTGCAGGCAGGCTACTGAGGCCAGAGGAATTGCGCCCGCCCGGCTGCCCTCTGGATACTGCCCCAGCGCCCAAAACGGGCTGAGCTGGGTGATGTTATTTGCCCAGAGATGGCAGGGAGAGAGAAGTGAGGGAGGGTTCTGGGTACCCGCTGGGTTAGGTATGAAGAGAGAGGCGGTATGCAGGAGTATAGGGCCTGCAGGAAACAGATCCCTGGCCCGCTTTGGCCGCGGGTCAGAGAGGCACTCACCCCGAGAAGGTTCTTCTGTTGCCGAGATCTGCACTCCTTGCTGGTTGGGTAGCTTGTAAACAACGCCCCTAGCTGCCTGCACGGTGCAGGCAGGCCACTGAGGACAAAGGAATTCGCGCCCGCCCGGCTGCCCTCTGGATACTGCCCCAGCGCCCAAACGGGCTGAGCTGGGTGATGTTATTTGCCCAGAGATGGCAGGGAGAGAGAAGTGTGGGAGGGTTCTGGGTACCCGCTGGGTTAGGTATGAAGAGAGAGGCGGTATGCAGGAGTATAGGGCCTGCAGGAAACAGATCCCTGGCCCGCTTTGGCCGCGGGTCAGAGAGGCACTCACCCCGAGAAGGTTCTTCTGGTGCCGAGATCTGCACTCCTTGCTGGTTGGGTAGCTTGTAAACAACGCCCCTAGCTGCCTGCACGGTGCAGGCAGGCCACTGAGGAAAAAGGAATTCGCCCGCCCGGCTGCCCTCTGGATACTGCCCCAGCGCCCAAACGGGCTGAGCTGGGTGATGTTATTTGCCCAGAGATGGCAGGGGAGAGAGAAGAGAGGGATAATCACGTTCTTTGAAAGTGTATGAATTTCATGAAATGCTTATGTGAGAAATGCACATGTGTTACTCTGAAATGAGAAGTGTCTGTTTGGGAATGTCAAAGTATGGTTAAAAGTGAGAACAATGTTCCTTTTCTCTGTAGAAGATTTACTTTGAAAGATAATCACGTTCTTTGAAAGCAAAAGAATTTCCTGAAATGCTTTTGTGAGAAACGCACATGTGTTACTCTGAAATGAGAAGCGTCTGTTTGGGATATGTCAAAGTATCGTTAAAAGTGAGAACAGTGTTCTTTTATCTGTAGAAGCTTTACTTTGAAAGATAATCACGTTCTTTGAAAGTGTATGAATTTCATGAAATGCTTTTTTGAGAATCGCACATGTGTTACTCTTAAATGAGAAGCGTCTGTTTGGGATAAGTCAATGTATGGTTAAAAGCGAGAACAGTGTTCCTTTTCTCTGTAGAAGCTTTACTTTGAAAGATAATCACGTCCTTTGAAAGTGTATGAATTTCATGAAATGCTTTTGTGAGAAACGCACATGTGTTACTCTGAAATGAGAAGTGTCTGTTTGGGTTATGTCAAAGTATAGTTAAAAGTGAGAACAGTGTTCCTTTTCTTTGTAGAAGCTTTACCTTGAAAGATAATCACGTTCTTTGAAAGTGTATGAATTTCCTGAAATGCTTTTGTGAGAATCGTACATGTGTTACTCTGAAATGAGAAGCGTCTGTTTGGAATATGTCAAAGTATGGTTAAAAGTGAGAACAGTGTTCCTTTTCTCTGTAGAAGCTTTAATTTGAAAGATAATCACGATCATTTGAAAATCAGTGAATTTCATGGAATGCTTTTGTGAGAAACGCACATGTGTTACTCTGAAATGAGAAGCGTCTGTTTGGGATATGTCAAAGTATGGTTAAAAGTGAGAACAGTATTCCTTTTCTCTGTAGAAGCTTTACTTTGAAAGATAATCACGTTCTTTGAAAGCAAAATAATTTCATGAAATGCTTTTGTGAGAAACGCTCATGTGTTACACTGAAATGAGAAGCGTCTGTTTGGGATATGTCAAAGTATGGTTAAAAGTGAGAACAGTGTTCCTTTTCTCTGTAGAAGCTTTACTTTGAAAGATAATCATGTTCTTTGAAAGCAAACGAATTTCATGAAATGCTTTTGTGAGAAACGCACATGTGTTACTCTGAAATGAGAAGTGTCTGTTTGGGATATGTCAAAGTATGGTTAAAAGTGAGAACAGTGTTCCTTTTCTCTGTAGAAGCTTTATTTGAAAGATAATCACGTTCTTTGAAAGTGTATGAATTTCATGAAATGCTTTTGTGAGAAACGCACATGTGTTACTCTGAAATGAGAAGTGTCTGTTTTGGATATGTCAAAGTATGGTGAAAAGTGAGAACAGTGTTCCTTTTCTCTGTAGAAGCTTTACGTTGAAAGATAATCACGTGCTTTGAAAGTGTATGAATTTCCTGAATTGCTTTTGTGAGAATCGTACATGTGTTACTCTGAAATGAGAAGCGTCTGTTTGGGATAGGTCAAAGTATGGTGAAAAGTGAGAACAGTGTTCCTTTTCTCTGTAGAAGCTTTACTTTGAAAGATAATCACGATCATTTGAAAATCAGTGAATTTCATGGAATGCTTTTGTGAGAAACGCACATGTGTTACTCTGAAATGAGAAGCGTCTGTTTGGGATATGTCAAAGTATGGTTAAAAGTGAGAACAGTGTTCCTTTTCTCTGTAGAAGCTTTACTTTGAAAGAAAATCATGTTCTTTGAAAGCAAAAGAATTTCATGAAATGCTTTTGTGAGAAACGCACATGTGTTACTCTGAAATGAGAAGCGTCTGTTTGGGATATATCAAGTATGTTTAAAAGTGAGAACAGTGTTCCTTTTCTCTGTAGAAGATTTACTTTGAAAGATAATCACGTTCTTGGAAAGCAAACGAATTTCATGAAATGCTTTTTTGAGAAACGCACATGTGTTACTCTGAAATGAGAAGCGTCTGTTTGGAATATGTCAAAGTAAGGTTAAAATTGAGAACAGTGTTCCTTTTCTCTGTAGAAGCTTTACTTTGAAAGATAATCACGTTCGTTGAAAGTGTTTGAATTTCATGAAATGCTTTTGTGAGAAACGCACATGTGTTACTCTGAAATGAGAAGTGTCTGTTTGGGATATGTCAAAGTATGGTTAAAAGTGAGAACAATGTTCCTTTTCTCTGTAGAAGCTTTATTTTGAAAGATAATCACGATCATTTGAAAATCAGTGAATTTCATGAAATGCTTTTGTGAGAAACGCACATCTGTTACTCTGAAATGAGAAGCGCCTGTTGGGATATGTCAAAGTATGGTTAAAAGTGAGAACAGTGTTCCTTTTCTCTGTAGAAGCTTTACCTTGAAAGATAATCACGTTCTTTGAAAGCAAAAGAATTTCATGAGATGCTTTTGTGAGAAACGCACATGTGTTACTCTGAAATGAGAAGCGTCTGTTTGGGATATGTCAAAGTATCGTTAAAAGTGAGAACAGTGTTCTTTTATCTGTAGAAGCTTTACTTTGAAAGATAATCACGTTCTTTGAAAGTGTATGAATTTCATGAAATGCTTTTTTGAGAATCGCACATGTGTTACTCTTAAATGAGAAGCGTCTGTTTGGGATAAGTCAATGTATGGTTAAAAGCGAGAACAGTGTTCCTTTTCTCTGTAGAAGCTTTACTTTGAAAGATAATCACGTCCTTTGAAAGTGTATGAATTTCATGAAATGCTTTTGTGAGAAACGCACATGTGTTACTCTGAAATGAGAAGTGTCTGTTTGGGTTATGTCAAAGTATAGTTAAAAGTGAGAACAGTGTTCCTTTTCTTTGTAGAAGCTTTACCTTGAAAGATAATCACGTTCTTTGAAAGTGTATGAATTTCCTGAAATGCTTTTGTGAGAATCGTACATGTGTTACTCTGAAATGAGAAGCGTCTGTTTGGAATATGTCAAAGTATGGTTAAAAGTGAGAACAGTGTTCCTTTTCTCTGTAGAAGCTTTACTTTGAAAGATAATCACGATCATTTGAAAATCAGTGAATTTCATGGAATGCTTTTGTGAGAAACGCACATGTGTTACTCTGAAATGAGAAGCGTCTGTTTGGGATATGTCAAAGTATGGTTAAAAGTGAGAACAGTATTCCTTTTCTCTGTAGAAGCTTTACTTTGAAAGAAAATCATGTTCTTTGAAAGCAAAATAATTTCATGAAATGCTTTTGTGAGAAACGCACATGTGTTACACTGAAATGAGAAGCGTCTGTTTGGGATATGTCAAAGTATGGTTAAAAGTGAGAACAGTGTTCCTTTTCTCTGTAGAAGCTTTACTTTGAAAGATAATCATGTTCTTTGAAAGCAAACGAATTTCATGAAATGCTTTTGTGAGAAACGCACATGTGTTACTCTGAAATGAGAAGCATCTGTTTGGAATATGTCAAAGTATGGTTAAAAGTGAGAACAGTGTTCCTTTTCTCTGTAGAAGCTTTACTTTGAAAGATAATCACGTTCTTTGAAAGTGTATGAATTTCCTGCAATGCTTTTGTGAGAATCGTACATGTGTTACTCTGAAATGAGAAGCGTCTGTTTGGAATATGTCAAAGTATGGTTAAAAGTGAGAACAGTGTTCCCTTTCTCTGTAGAAGATTTACTTTGAAAGATAATCACGATCATTTGAAAATCAGTGAATTTCATGGAATGCTTTTGTGAGAAACGCACGTGTGTTACTCTGAAATGAGAAGCGTCTGTTTGGGATATGTCAAAGTGTGGTTAAAAGTGAGAACAGTGTTCCTTTTCTCTGTAGAAGCTTTACTTTGAAAGATAATCACGTTCTTTGAAAGTGTATGAATTTCCTGAAATGCTTTTGTGAGAATCGTACATGTGTTACTCTGAAATGAGAAGCGTCTGTTTGGAATATGTCAAAGTATGGTTAAAAGTGAGAACAGTGTTCCTTTTCTCTGTAGAAGCTTTACTTTGAAAGATAATCACGATCATTTGAAAATCAGTGAATTTCATGGAATGCTTTTGTGAGAAACGCACATGTGTTACTCTGAAATGAGAAGCGTCTGTTTGGGATATGTCAAAGTATCGTTAAAAGTGAGAACAGTGTTCCTTTTCTCTGTAGAAGCTTTACATTGAAAGAAAATCATGTTCTTTGAAAGCAAAAGAATTTCATGAAATTCTTTTGTGAGAAATGCACATGTGTTACACTGAAATGAGAAGCGTCTGTTTGGGATATGTCAAAGTATGGTTAAAAGTGAGAACAGTGTTCCTTTTCTCTGTAGAAGCTTTACTTTGAAAGATACTCATGTTCTTTGAAAGCAAAAGAATTTCATGAAATGCTTTTGTGAGAAACGCACATGTGTTACTCTGAAATGAGAAGCGTCTGTTTGGGATATGTCAAGTATGTTTAAAAGTGAGAACAGTGTTCCTTTTCTCTGTAGAAGCTTTACTTTGAAAGATAATCATGTTCTTGGACAGCAAACGAATTTCATGAAATGCTTTTGTGAGAAACGCACATGTGTTACTCTGAAATGAGAAGCGTCTGTTTGGAATATGTCAAAGTATGGTTAAAAGTGAGAACAGTGATCCTTTTCTCTCTAGAATCTTTACTTTGAAAGATAATCACGTTCTTTGAAAGTGTATGAATTTCATGAAATGCTTATGTGAGAAATGCACATGTGTTACTCTGAAATGAGAAGTGTCTGTTTGGGAATGTCAAAGTATGGTTAAAAGTGAGAACAATGTTCCTTTTCTCTGTAGAAGATTTACTTTGAAAGATAATCACGTTCTTTGAAAGCAAAAGAATTTCCTGAAATGCTTTTGTGAGAAACGCACATGTGTTACTCTGAAATGAGAAGCGTCTGTTTGGGATATGTCAAAGTATGGTTAAAAGTGAGAACAGTGTTCTTTTATCTGTAGAAGCTTTACTTTGAAAGATAATCACGTTCTTTGAAAGTGTATGAATTTCATGAAATGCTTTTTTGAGAATCGCACATGTGTTACTCTTAAATGAGAAGCGTCTGTTTGGGATAAGTCAATGTATGGTTAAAAGCGAGAACAGTGTTCCTTTTCTCTGTAGAAGCTTTACTTTGAAAGATAATCACGTCCTTTGAAAGTGTATGAATTTCATGAAATGCTTTTGTGAGAAACGCACATGTGTTACTCTGAAATGAGAAGTGTCTGTTTGGGTTATGTCAAAGTATAGTTAAAAGTGAGAACAGTGTTCCTTTTCTTTGTAGAAGCTTTACCTTGAAAGATAATCACGTTCTTTGAAAGTGTATGAATTTCCTGAAATGCTTTTTTGAGAATCGTACATGTGTTACTCTGAAATGAGAAGCGTCTGTTTGGAATATGTCAAAGTATGGTTAAAAGTGAGAACAGTGTTCCTTTTCTCTGTAGAAGCTTTACTTTGAAAGATAATCACGATCATTTGAAAATCAGTGAATTTCATGGAATGCTTTTGTGAGAAACGCACATGTGTTACTCTGAAATGAGAAGCGTCTGTTTGGGATATGTCAAGTATGTTTAAAAGTGAGAACAGTGTTCCTTTTCTCTGTAGAAGCTTTACTTTGAAAGATAATCATGTTCTTGGACAGCAAACGAATTTCATGAAATGCTTTTTTGAGAAACGCACATGTGTTACTCTGAAATGAGAAGCGTCTGTTTGGAATATGTCAAAGTATGGTTAAAAGTGAGAACAGTGATCCTTTTCTCTCTAGAAGCTTTACTTTGAAAGATAATCACGTTCTTTGAAAGTGTATGAATTTCATGAAATGCTTATGTGAGAAATGCACATGTGTTACTCTGAAATGAGAAGTGTCTGTTTGGGAATGTCAAAGTATGGTTAAAAGTGAGAACAATGTTCCTTTTCTCTGTAGAAGATTTACTTTGAAAGATAATCACGTTCTTTGAAAGCAAAAGAATTTCCTGAAATGCTTTTGTGAGAAACGCACATGTGTTACTCTGAAATGAGAAGCGTCTGTTTGGGATATGTCAAAGTATCGTTAAAAGTGAGAACAGTGTTCTTTTATCTGTAGAAGCTTTACTTTGAAAGATAATCACGTTCTTTGAAAGTGTATGAATTTCATGAAATGCTTTTGTGAGAATCGCACATGTGTTACTCTTAAATGAGAAGCGTCTGTTTGGGATAAGTCAATGTATGGTTAAAAGCGAGAACAGTGTTCCTTTTCTCTGTAGAAGCTTTACTTTGAAAGATAATCACGTCCTTTGAAAGTGTATGAATTTCATGAAATGCTTTTGTGAGAAACGCACATGTGTTACTCTGAAATGAGAAGTGTCTGTTTGGGTTATGTCAAAGTATAGTTAAAAGTGAGAACAGTGTTCCTTTTCTTTGTAGAAGCTTTACCTTGAAAGATAATCACGTTCTTTGAAAGTGTATGAATTTCCTGAAATGCTTTTGTGAGAATCGTACATGTGTTACTCTGAAATGAGAAGCGTCTGTTTGGAATATGTCAAAGTATGGTTAAAAGTGAGAACAGTGTTCCTTTTCTCTGTAGAAGCTTTACTTTGAAAGATAATCACGATCATTTGAAAATCAGTGAATTTCATGAAATGCTTTTGTGAGAAACGCACATGTGTTACTCTGAAATGAGAAGCGTCTGTTTGGGATATGTCAAAGTATGGTTAAAAGTGAGAACAGTATTCCTTTTCTCTGTAGAAGCTTTACTTTGAAAGAAAATCATGTTCTTTGAAAGCAAAATAATTTCATGAAATGCTTTTGTGAGAAACGCACATGTGTTACACTGAAATGAGAAGCGTCTGTTTGGGATATGTCAAAGTATGGTTAAAAGTGAGAACAGTGTTCCTTTTCTCTGTAGAAGCTTTACTTTGAAAGATAATCATGTTCTTTGAAAGCAAACGTATTTCATGAAATGCTTTTGTGAGAAACGCACATGTGTTACTCTGAAATGAGAAGCATCTGTTTGGAATATGTCAAAGTATGGTTAAAAGTGAGAACAGTGTTCCTTTTCTCTGTAGAAGCTTTACTTTGAAAGATAATCACGTACTTTGAAAGTGTATGAATTTCATGAAATGCTTTTGTGAGAAATGCACATGTGTTACTCTGAAATGAGAAGCGTCTGTTTGGGATATGTAAAAGTATGGTTAAAAGTGAGAACAGTGTTCCTTTTCTCTGTAGAAGCTTTACATTGAAAGAAAATCATGTTCTTTGAAAGCAAAAGAATTTCATGATATTCTTTTGTGAGAAATGCACATGTGTTACACTGAAATGAGAAGCGTCTGTTTGGGATATGTCAAAGTATGGTTAAAAGTGAGAACAGTGTTCCTTTTCTCTGTAGAAGCTTTACTTTGAAAGATAATCACGATCATTTGAAAATCAGTGAATTTCATGGAATGCTTTTGTGAGAAACGCACATGTGTTACTCTGAAATGAGAAGCGTCTGTTTGGGATATGTCAAAGTATGGTTAAAAGTGAGAACAGTGTTCCTTTTCTCTGTAGAAGCTTTACTTTGAAAGAAAATCATGTTCTTTGAAAGCAAAAGAATTTCATGAAATGCTTTTGTGAGAAACGCACATGTGTTACTCTGAAATGAGAAGCGTCTGTTTGGGATATATCAAGTATGTTTAAAAGTGAGAACAGTGTTCCTTTTCTCTGTAGAAGCTTTACTTTGAAAGATAATCACGTTCTTGGAAAGCAAACGAATTTCATGAAATGCTTTTGTGAGAAACGCACATGTGTTACTCTGAAATGAGAAGCGTCTGTTTGGAATATGTCAAAGTATGGTTAAAAGTGAGAACAGTGTTCCTTTTCTCTGTAGAAGCTTTACTTTGAAAGATAATCACGTTCGTTGAAAGTGTTTGAAAATCATGAAATGCTTTTGTGAGAAACGCACATGTGTTACTCTGAAATGAGAAGTGTCTGTTTGGGATATGTCAAAGTATGGTTAAAAGTGAGAACAGTGTTCCTTTTCTCTGTAGAAGATTTATTTTGAAAGATAATCTCGATCACTTGAAAGTCAGTGAATTTCATGAAATGCTTTTGTGAGAAACGCACATCTGTTACTCTGAAATGAGAAGCGTCTGTTGGGATATGTCAAAGTATGGTTAAAAGTGAGAACAGTGTTCCTTTTCTCTGAAGAAGCTTTACATTGAAAGATAATCACGTTCTTTGAAAGCAAAAGAATTTCATGAAATGCTTTTGTGAGAAACGCACATGTGTTACTCTGAAATGAGAAGCGTCTGTTTGGGATATGTCAAAGTATGGTGAAAAGTGAGAACAGTGTTCCTTTTCTCTGTAGAAGCTTTACTTTGAAAGATAATCACGTTCATTGAAAATGTTTGAAAATCATGAAATGCTTTTGTGAGAAACGCACATGTGTTACTCTGAAATGAGAAGTGTCTGTTTGGGATATGTCAAAGTATGGTTAAAAGTGAGAACAATGTTCCTTTTCTCTGTAGAAGATTTATTTTGAAAGATAATCACGATCATTTGAAAATCAGTGAATTTCATGAAATGCTTTTGTGAGAAACGCACATGTGTTACTCTGAAATGAGAAGCGTCTGTTGGGATATGTCAAAGTATGGTTAAAAGTGAGAACAGTGTTCCTTTTCTCTGTAGAAGCTTTACCTTGAAAGATAATCACGTTCTTTGAAAGCAAAAGAATTTCATGAAATGCTTTTGTGAGAAACGCACATGTGTTACTCTGAAATGAGAAGCGTCTGTTTGGGATATGTCAAAGTATCGTTAAAAGTGAGAACAGTGTTCCTTTTATCTGTAGAAGCTTTACTTTGAAAGATAATCACGTTCTTTGAAAGTGTATGAATTTCATGAAATGCTTTTTTGAGAATCGCACATGTGTTACTCTGAAATGAGAAGCGTCTGTTTGGGATAACTCAATGTATGTTTAAAAGTGAGAACAGTGTTCCTTTTCTCTGGAGAAGCTTTACTTTGAAAGATAATCACGTTCTTTGAAAGTGTATGAGTTTCATGAAATGCTTTTGTGAGAAACACACATGTGTTACTCTGAAATGAGAAGTGTCTGTTTGGGTTATGTCAAAGTATAGTTAAAAGTGAGAACAGTGTTCCTTTTCTTTGTAGAAGCTTTACCTTGAAAGATAATCACGTTCTTTGAAAGTGTATGAATTTCCTGAAATGCTTTTGTGGAATCGTACATGTGTTACTCTGAAATGAGAAGCGTCTGTTTGGGATATGTCAAAGTATGGTTAAAAGTGAGAACAGTGTTCCTTTTATCTGTAGAAGCTTTACTTTGAAAGATAATCACGATCATTTGAAAGTCAGTGAATTTCATGGAATGCTTTTGTGAGAAACGCACATGTGTTACTCTGAAATGAGAAGCGTCTGTTTGGGATATGTCAAAGTATGGTTAAAAGTGAGAACAGTGTTCCTTTTCTCTGTAGAGGCTTTACTTTGAAAGATAATCACGTTCTTTGAAAGTGTCTGAATTTCATGAAATGCTTTTGTGAGAAACGCACATGTGTTACTCTGAAATGAGAAGCATCTGTTGGGATATGTCAAAGTATGGTTATAAGTGAGAACAGTGTTCCTTTTCTCTGTAGAAGCTTTACTTTGAAAGATAATCACGTTCGTTGAAAGTGTATGAATTTCATGAAATGCTTTTGTGAGAAACGCACATGTGTTACTCTGAAATGAGAAGCGTCTGTTTGGGATATGTCAAAGTATGGTTAAAAGTGAGAACAGTGTTCCTTTTCTCTGTAGAAGCTTTACTTTGAAAGATAATCACGTTCGTTGAAAATGTTTGAATTTCATGAAATGCTTTTGTGAGAAACGCACATGTGTTACTCTGAAATGAGAAGTGTCTGTTTGGGATATGTCAAAGTATGGTTAAAAGTGAGAACAATGTTCCTTTTCTCTGTAGAAGATTTATTTTGAAAGATAATCACGATCACTTGAAAATCAGTGAATTTCATGAAATGCTTTTGTGAGAAACGCACATCTGTTACTCTGAAATGAGAAGCGTCTGTTGGGATATGTCAAAGTATGGTTAAAAGTGAGAACAGTGTTCCTTTTCTCTGAAGAAGCTTTACATTGAAAGATAATCACGTTCTTTGAAAGCAAAAGAATTTCATGAAATGCTTTTGTGAGAAACGCACATGTGTTACTCTGAAATGAGAAGCGTCTGTTTGGGATATGTCAAAGTATGGTGAAAAGTGAGAACAGTGTTCCTTTTCTCTGTAGAAGCTTTACTTTGAAAGATAATCACGTTCGTTGAAAATGTTTGAAAATCATGAAATGCTTTTGTGAGAAACGCACATGTGTTACTCTGAAATGAGAAGCGTCTGTTTGGGATATGTCAAAGTATGGTTAAAAGTGTGAACAATATTCCTTTTCTCTGTAGAAGATTTATTTTGAAAGATAATCACGATCATTTGAAAATCAGTGAATTTCATGAAATGCTTTTGTGAGAAACGCACATCTGTTACTCTGAAATGAGAAGCGTCTGTTGGGATATGTCAAAGTATGGTTAAAAGTGAGAACAGTGTTCCTTTTCTCTGTAGAAGCTTTACCTTGAAAGATAATCACGTTCTTTGAAAGCAAAAGAATTTCATGAAATGCTTTTGTGAGAAACGCACATGTGTTACTCTGAAATGAGAAGCGTCTGTTTGGGATATGTCAAAGTATCGTTAAAAGTGAGAACAGTGTTCCTTTTATCTGTAGAAGCTTTACTTTGAAAGATAATCACGTTCTTTGAAAGTGTATGAATTTCATGAAATGCTTTTTTGAGAATCGCACATGTGTTACTCTGAAATGAGAAGAGTCTGTTTGGGATAACTCAATGTATGTTTAAAAGTGAGAACAGTGTTCCTTTTCTCTGGAGAAGCTTTACTTTGAAAGATAATCACGTTCTTTGAAAGTGTATGAGTTTCATGAAATGCTTTTGTGAGAAACACACATGTGTTACTCTGAAATGAGAAGTGTCTGTTTGGGTTATGTCAAAGTATAGTTAAAAGTGAGAACAGTGTTCCTTTTCTTTGTAGAAGCTTTACCTTGAAAGATAATCACGTTCTTTGAAAGTGTATGAATTTCCTGAAATGCTTTTGTGGAATCGTACATGTGTTACTCTGAAATGAGAAGCGTCTGTTTGGAATATGTCAAAGTATGGTTAAAAGTGAGAACAGTGTTCCTTTTATCTGTAGAAGCTTTACTTTGAAAGATAATCACGATCATTTGAAAGTCAGTGAATTTCATGGAATGCTTTTGTGAGAAACGCACATGTGTTACTCTGAAATGAGAAGCGTCTGTTTGGGATATGTCAAAGTATGGTTAAAAGTGAGAAAAGTGTTCCTTTTCTCTGTAGAGGCTTTACTTTGAAAGATAATCACGTTCTTTGAAAGTGTATGAATTTCATGAAATGCTTTTGTGAGAAACGCACATGTGTTACTCTGAAATGAGAAGCATCTGTTGGGATATGTCAAAGTATGGTTATAAGTGAGAACAGTGTTCCTTTTCTCTGTAGAAGCTTTACTTTGAAAGATAATCACGTTCGTTGAAAGTGTGTGAATTTCATGAAATGCTTTTGTGAGAAACGCACATGTGTTACTCTGAAATGAGAAGCGTCTGTTTGGGATATGTCAAAGTATGGTTAAAAGTGAGAACAGTGTTCCTTTTCTCTGTAGAAGCTTTACTTTGAAAGATAATCACGTTCGTTGAAAATGTTTGAATTTCATGAAATGCTTTTGTGAGAAACGCACATGTGTTACTCTGAAATGAGAAGTGTCTGTTTGGGATATGTCAAAGTATGGTTAAAAGTGAGAACAATGTTCCTTTTCTCTGTAGAAGACTTATTTTGAAAGATAATCACGATCATTTGAAAATCAGTGAATTTCATGAAATGCTTTTGTGAGAAACGCACATCTGTTACTCTGAAATGAGAAGCTTCTGTTGGGATATGTCAAAGTATGGTTAAAAGTGAGAACAGTGTTCCTTTTCTCTGTAGAAGCTTTACCTTGAAAGATAATCACGTTCTTTGAAAGCAAAAGGATTTCATGAAATGCTTTTGTGAGAAACGAACATGTGTTACTCTGAAATGAGAAGCGTCTGTTTGGGATATTTCAAAGTATCGTTAAAAGTGAGAACAGTGTTCCTTTTATCTGTAGAAGCTTTACTTTGAAAGATAATCACGTTCTTTGAAAGTGTATGAATTTCATGAAATGCTTTTTTGAGAATCGCACATGTGTTACTCTGAAATGAGAAGAGTCTGTTTGGGATAACTCAATGTATGGTTAAAAGTGAGAACAGTGTTCCTTTTCTCTGTAGAAGCTTTACTTTGAAAGATAATCACGTTCTTTGAAAGTGTATGAGTTTCATGAAATGCTTTTGTGAGAAACACACATGTGTTACTCTGAAATGAGAAGTGTCTGTTTGGGTTATGTCAAAGTATAGTTAAAAGTGAGAACAGTGTTCCTTTTTTTGTAGAAGCTTTACTTGAAAGATAATCACGTTCTTTGAAAGTGTATGAATTTCCTGAAATGCTTTTGTGGAATTGTACATGTTTTACTCTGAAATGAGAAGCGTCTGTTTGGAATATGTCAAAGTATGGTTAAAAGTGAGAACAGTGTTCCTTTTCTCTGTAGAAGCTTTACTTTGAAAGATAATCACGTTCTTTGAAAGTGTATGAATTTCATGAAATGCTTTTGTGAGAAACGCACATGTGTTACTCTGAAATGAGAAGTGTCTGTTTGGGTTATGTCAAAGTATAGTTAAAAGTGAGAACAGTGTTCCTTTTCTTTGTAGAAGCTTTACCTTGAAAGATAATCACGTTCTTTGAAAGTGTATGAATTTCCTGAAATGCTTTTGTGAGAATCGTACATGTGTTACTCTGAAATGAGAAGCGTCTGTTTGGAATATGTCAAAGTATGGTTAAAAGTGAGAACAGTGTTCCTTTTCTCTGTAGAAGCTTTACTTTGAAAGATAATCACGATCATTTGAAAGTCAGTGAATTTCATGAAATGCTTTTGTGAGAAACGCACATGTGTTACTCTGAAATGAGAAGCGTCTGTTTGGGATATGTCAAAGTATGGTTAAAAGTGAAAACAGTGTTCCTTTTCTCTGTAGAGGCTTTACTTTGAAAGATAATCACGTTCTTTGAAAGTGTATGAATTTCATGAAATGCTTTTGTGAGAAACGCACATGTGTTACTCTGTAATGAGAAGCATCTGTTGGGATATGTCAAAGTATGGTTATAAGTGAGAACAGTGTTCCTTTTCTCTGTAGAAGCTTTACTTTGAAAGATAATCACGTTCGTTGAAAGTGTATGAATTCCATGAAATGCTTTTGTGAGAAACGCACATGTGTTACTCTGAAATGAGAAGCGTCTGTTTGGGATATGTCAAAGTATGGTTAAATGTGAGAACAGTGTTCCTTTTCTCTGTAGAAGCTTTACTTTGAAAGATAATCACGTTCTTTGAAAGCAAACGAATTTCATGAAATGCTTTTGTGAGAAACGCACATGTGTTACTCTGAAATGAGAAGCCTCTGTTTGGAATATGTCAAAGTACGGTTAAAAGTGAGAACAGTGTTCCTTTTCTCTGTAGAAGCTTTACTTTGAAAGATAATCACGTTCTTTGAAAGTGTATGAATTTCATGAAATGCTTTTGTGAGAAACGCACATGTGTTACTCTGAAATGAGAAGTGTCTGTTTGGGATATGTCAAAGTATGTTAAAAGTGAGAACAGTGTTCCTTTTCTCTGTAGAAGCTTTACGTTGAAAGATAATCAAGTGCTTTGAAAGTGTATGAATTTCCTGAATTGCTTTTGTGAGAATCGTACATGTGTTACTCTGAAATGAGAAGCGTCTTTTTGGGATAGGTCAAAGTATGGTGAAAAGTGAGAACAGTGTTCCTTTTCTCTGTAGAAGCTTTACTTTGAAAGATAATCATGATCATTTGAAAATCAGTGAATTTCATGGAATGCTTTGGTGAGAAACGCACATGTGTTACTTTGAAATGAGAAGCATCTGTTTGGGAAATGTCAACGTATGGTTAAAAGTGAGAACAGTGTTCCTTTTCTCTGTAGAAGCTTTACTTTGAAAGAAAATCATGTTCTTTGAAAGCAAAAGAATTTCATGAAATGCTTTTGTGAGAAACGCACATGTGTTACTCTGAAATGAGAAGCGTCTGTTTGGGATATATCAAGTATGTTTAAAAGTGAGAACAGTGTTCCTTTTCTCTGTAGAAGCTTTACTTTGAAAGATAATCACGTTCTTGGAAAGCAAACGAATTTCATGAAATGCTTTTTTGAGAAACGCACATGTGTTACTCTGAAATGAGAAGCGTCTGTTTGGAATATGTCAAAGTATGGTTAAAAGTGAGAACAGTGTTCCTTTTCTCTGTAGAAGCTTTACTTTGAAAGATAATCACGTTCGTTGAAAGTGTTTGAATTTCATGAAATGCTTTTGTGAGAAACGCACATGTGTTACTCTGAAAAGAGAAGTGTCTGTTTGGGATATGTCAAAGTATGGTTAAAAGTGAGAACAATGTTCCTTTTCTCTGTAGAAGATTTATTTTGAAAGATAATCACGATCATTTGAAAATCAGTGAATTTCATGAAATGCTTTTGTGAGAAACGCACATCTGTTACTCTGAAATGAGAAGCGTCTGTTGGGATATGTCAAAGTATGGTTAAAAGTGAGAACAGTGTTCCTTTTCTCTGAAGAAGCTTTACCTTGAAAGATAATCACGTTCTTTGAAAGCAAAAGAATTTCATGAAATGCTTTTGTGAGAAACGCACATGTGTTACTCTGAAATGAGAAGCGTCTGTTTGGGATATGTCAAAGTATCGTTAAAAGTGAGAACAGTGTTCCTTTTATCTGTAGAAGCTTTACTTTGAAAGATAATCACGTTCTTTGAAAGTGTATGAATTTCATGAAATGCTTTTTGAGAATCGCACATGTGTTACTTTGAAATGAGAAGCGTCTGTTTGGGATAAGTCAATGTATGGTTAAAAGTGAGAACAGTGTTCCTTTTCTCTGTAGAAGCTTTACTTTGAAAGATAATCACGTTCTTTGAAAGTGTATGAATTTCATGAAATGCTTTTGTGAGAAACGCACATGTGTTACTCTAAAATGAGAAGTGTCTGTTTGGGTTATGTCAAAGTATAGTTAAAAGTGAGAACAGTGTTCCTTTTCTCTGTAGAAGCTTTACCTTGAAAGATAATCACGTTCTTTGAAAGTGTATGAATTTCCTGAAATGCTTTTGTGAGAATCGTACATGTGTTACTCTGAAATGAGAAGCGTCTGTTTGGAATATGTCAAAGTATGGTTAAAAGTGAGAACAGTGTTCCTTTTCTCTGTAGAAGCTTTACTTTGAAAGATAATCACGATCATTTGAAAATCAGTGAATTTCATGGAATGCTTTTGTGAGAAACGCACGTGTGTTACTCTGAAATGAGAAGCGTCTGTTTGGGATATGTCAAAGTGTGGTTAAAAGTGAGAACAGTGTTCCTTTTCTCTGTAGAAGCTTTACTTTGAAAGATAATCACGTTCTTTGAAAGTGTATGAGTTTCATGAAATGCTATTGTGAGAAACGCACATGTGTTACTCTGAAATGAGAAGTGTCTGTTTGGGTTATGTCAAAGTATGGTTAAAAGTGAGAACAGTGTTCCTTTTCTCTGTAGAAGCTTTATTTGAAAGATAATCACGTTCTTTGAAAGTGTATGAATTTCATGAAATGCTTTTGTGAGAAACGCACATGTGTTACTCGGAAATGAGAAGTGTCTGTTTTGGATATGTCAAAGTATGGTTAAAAGTGAGAACAGTGTTCCTTTTCTCTGTAGAAGCTTTACGTTGAAAGATAATCACGTGCTTTGAAAGTGTATGAATTTCCTGAATTGCTTTTGTGAGAATCGTACATGTGTTACTCTGAAATGAGAAGCGTCTGTTTGGGATAGGTCAAAGTATGGTGAAAAGTGAGAACAGTGTTCCTTTTCTCTGTAGAAGCTTTACTTTGAAAGATAATCACGATCATTTGAAAATCAGTGAATTTCATGGAATGCTTTTGTGAGAAACGCACATGTGTTACTCTGAAATGAGAAGCGTCTGTTTGGGATATGTCAAAGTATGGTTAAAAGTGAGAACAGTGTTCCTTTTCTCTGTAGAAGCTTTACTTTGAAAGAAAATCATGTTCTTTGAAAGCAAAAGAATTTCATGAAATGCTTTTGTGAGAAACGCACATCTGTTACTCTGAAATGAGAAGCGTCTGTTGGGATATGTCAAAGTATGGTTAAAAGTGAGAACAGTGTTCCTTTTCTCTGAAGAAGCTTTACCTTGAAAGATAATCACGTTCTTTGAAAGCAAAAGAATTTCATGAAATGCTTTTGTGAGAAACGCACATGTGTTACTCTGAAATGAGAAGCGTCTGTTTGGGATATGTCAAAGTATCGTTAAAAGTGAGAACAGTGTTCCTTTTATCTGTAGAAGCTTTACTTTGAAAGATAATCACGTTCTTTGAAAGTGTATGAATTTCATGAAATGCTTTTTTGAGAATCGCACATGTGTTACTTTGAAATGAGAAGCGTCTGTTTGGGATAAGTCAATGTATGGTTAAAAGTGAGAACAGTGTTCCTTTTCTCTGTAGAAGCTTTACTTTGAAAGATAATCACGTTCTTTGAAAGTGTATGAATTTCATGAAATGCTTTTGTGAGAAACGCACATGTGTTACTCTGAAATGAGAAGTGTCTGTTTGGGTTATGTCAAAGTATAGTTAAAAGTGAGAACAGTGTTCCTTTTCTCTGTAGAAGCTTTACCTTGAAAGATAATCACGTTCTTTGAAAGTGTATGAATTTCCTGAAATGCTTTTGTGAGAATCGTACATGTGTTACTCTGAAATGAGAAGCGTCTGTTTGGAATATGTCAAAGTATGGTTAAAAGTGAGAACAGTGTTCCTTTTCTCTGTAGAAGCTTTACTTTGAAAGATAATCACGATCATTTGAAAGTCAGTGAATTTCATGGAATGCTTTTGTGAGAAACGCACGTGTGTTACTCTGAAATGAGAAGCGTCTGTTTGGGATATGTCAAAGTATGGTTAAAAGTGAGAACAGTGTTCCTTTTCTCTGTAGAAGCTTTACTTTGAAAGATAATCACGTTCTTTGAAAGTGTATGAGTTTCATGAAATGCTTTTGTGAGAAACGCACATGTGTTACTCTGAAATGAGAAGTGTCTGTTTGGGTTATGTCAAAGTATGGTTAAAAGTGAGAACAGTGTTCCTTTTCTCTGTAGAAGCTTTACTTTGAAAGATAATCACGTTCTTTGAAAGTGTATGAATTTCATGAAATGCTTTTGTGAGAAACGCACATGTGTTACTCGGAAATGAGAAGTGTCTGTTTTGGATATGTCAAAGTATGGTTAAAAGTGAGAACAGTGTTCCTTTTCTCTGGAGAAGCTTTACGTTGAAAGATAATCACGTGCTTTGAAAGTGTATGAATTTCCTGAATTGCTTTTGTGAGAATCGTACATGTGTTACTCTGAAATGAGAAGCGTCTGTTTGGGATAGGTCAAAGTATGGTGAAAAGTGAGAACAGTGTTCCTTTTCTCTGTAGAAGCTTTACTTTGAAAGATAATCACGATCATTTGAAAATCAGTGAATTTCATGGAATGCTTTTGTGAGAAACGCACATGTGTTACTCTGAAATGAGAAGCGTCTGTTTGGGATATGTCAAAGTATGGTTAAAAGTGAGAACAGTGTTCCTTTTCTCTGTAGAAGCTTTACTTTGAAAGATAATCATGTTCTTTGAAAGCAAAAGAATGTCATGAAATGCTTTTGTGAGAAACGCACATGTGTTACTCTGAAATGAGAAGCGTCTGTTTGGGATATATCAAGTATGTTTAACAGTGAGAACAGTGTTCCTTTTCTCTGTAGAAGATTTACTTTGAAAGATAATCACGTTCTTGGAAAGCAAACGAATTTCATGAAATGCTTTTTTGAGAAACGCACATGTGTTACTCTGAAATGTGAAGCGTCTGTTTGGAATATGTCAAAGTAAGGTTAAAATTGAGAACAGTGTTCCTTTTCTCTGTAGAAGCTTTACTTTGAAAGATAATCACGTTCGTTGAAAGTGTTTGAATTTCATGAAATGCTTTTGTGAGAAACGCACATGTGTTACTCTGAAATGAGAAGTGTATGTTTGGGATATGTCAAAGTATGGTTAAAAGTGAGAACAATGTTCCTTTTCTCTGTAGAAGCTTTATTTTGAAAGATAATCACGATCATTTGAAAATCAGTGAATTTCATGAAATGCTTTTGTGAGAAACGCACATCTGTTACTCTGAAATGAGAAGCGCCTGTTGGGATATGTCAAAGTATGGTTAAAAGTGAGAACAGTGTTCCTTTTCTCTGTAGAAGCTTTACTTTGAAAGATAATCACGTTCTTTGAAAGCAAAAGAATTTCATGAGATGCTTTTGTGAGAAACGCACATGTGTTACTCTGAAATGAGAAGCGTCTGTTTGGGATATGTCAAAGTATGGTTAAAAGTGAGAACAGTGTTCCTTTTCTCTGTAGAAGCTTTACTTTGAAAGATAATCACGTTCTTTGAAAGTGTATGAATTTCATGAAATGCTTTTTTGAGAATCGCACATGTGTTACTCTTAAATGAGAAGCGTCTGTTTGGGATAAGTCAATGTATGGTTAAAAGCGAGAACAGTGTTCCTTTTCTCTGTAGAAGCTTTACTTTGAAAGATAATCACGTTCTTTGAAAGTGTATGAATTTCATGAAATGCTTTTGTGAGAAACGCACATGTGTTACTCTGAAATGAGAAGTGTCTGTTTGGGTTATGTCAAAGTATAGTTAAAAGTGAGAACAGTGTTCCTTTTCTTTGTAGAAGCTTTACCTTGAAAGATAATCACGTTCTTTGAAAGTGTATGAATTTCCTGAAATGCTTTTGTGAGAATCGTACATGTGTTACTCTGAAATGAGAAGCGTCTGTTTGGAATATGTCAAAGTATGGTTAAAAGTGAGAACAGTGTTCCTTTTCTCTGTAGAAGCTTTACTTTGAAAGATAATCACGATCATTTGAAAATCAGTGAATTTCATGGAATGCTTTTGTGAGAAACGCACATGTGTTACTCTGAAATGAGAAGCGTCTGTTTGGGATATGTCAAAGTATGGTTAAAAGTGAGAACAGTATTCCTTTTCTCTGTAGAAGCTTTACTTTGAAAGAAAATCATGTTCTTTGAAAGCAAAATAATTTCATGAAATGCTTTTGTGAGAAACGCACATGTGTTACACTGAAATGAGAAGCGTCTGTTTGGGATATGTCAAAGTATGGTTAAAAGTGAGAACAGTGTTCCTTTTCTCTGTAGAAGCTTTACTTTGAAAGATAATCATGTTCTTTGAAAGCAAACGAATTTCATGAAATGCTTTTGTGAGAAACGCACATGTGTTACTCTGAAATGAGAAGCATCTGTTTGGAATATGTCAAAGTATGGTTAAAAGTGAGAACAGTGTTCCTTTTCTCTGTAGAAGCTTTACTTTGAAAGATAATCACGTACTTTGAAAGTGTATGAATTTCATGAAATGCTTTTGTGAGAAACGCACATGTGTTACTCTGAAATGAGAAGCGTCTGTTTGGGATATGTCAAAGTATGGTTAAAAGTGAGAACAGTGTTCCTTTTCTCTGTAGATGCTTTACATTGAAAGATAATCATGTTCTTTGAAAGCAAAAGAATTTCATGATATTCTTTTGTGAGAAATGCACCTGTGTTACACTGAAATGAGAAGCGTCTGTTTGGGATATGTCAAAGTATGGTTAAAAGTGAGAACAGTGTTCCTTTTCTCTGTAGAAGCTTTACTTTGAAAGATACTCATGTTCTTTGAAAGCAAAAGAATTTCATGAAATGCTTTTGTGAGAAACGCACATGTGTTACTCTGAAATGAGAAGCGTCTGTTTGGGATATGTCAAGTATGTTTAAAAGTGAGAACAGTGTTCCTTTTCTCTGTAGAAGCTTTACTTTGAAAGATAATCATGTTCTTGGACAGCAAACGAATTTCATGAAATGCTTTTTTGAGAAACGCACATGTGTTACTCTGAAATGAGAAGCGTCTGTTTGGAATATGTCAAAGTATGGTTAAAAGTGAGAACAGTGTTCCTTTTCTCTCTAGAAGCTTTACTTTGAAAGATAATCAGGTTCTTTGAAAGTGTATGAATTTCATGAAATGCTTTTGTGAGAAATGCACATGTGTTACTCTGAAATGAGAAGTGTCTGTTTGGGATATGTCAAAGTATGTTTAAAAGTGAGAACAGTGTTCCTTTTCTCTGTAGAAGCTTTACTTTGAAAGATAATCACGATCATTTGAAAATCAGTGAATTTCATGAAATGCTTTTGTGAGAAACGCACATGTGTTGCTCTGAAATGAGAAGCGTCTGTTGGGATTTGTCAAAGTATGGTTAAAACTGAGAACAGTGTTCTTTTTCTCTGTAGATGCTTTACTTTGAAAGATAATCACGTTCTTTCAAAGTGTATGAATTTCATGAAATGCTTTTGTGAGAAACGCACATGTGTTACTCTGAAATGAGAAGTGTCTGTTTGGGATAAGTCAAAGTATGGTTAAAAGTGAGAACAGTGTTCCTTTTCTCTGTAGAAGCTTTACCTTGAAAGATAATCACGTTCTTTGAAAGCAAAAGAATTTCATGAAATGCTTTTGTGAGAAAGGCACATGTTTTACTCTGAAATGAGAAGCGTCTGTTTGGGATATGTCAAAGTATGGTTAAAAGTGAGAACAGTGTTCCTTTTCTCTGTAGAAGCTTTACTTTGAAAGAAAATCATGTTCTTTGAAAGCAAAAGAATTTCATGAAATGCTTTTGTGAGAAACGCACATGTGTTACTCTGAAATGAGAAGCGTCTGTTTGGGATATATCAAGTATGTTTAAAAGTGAGAACAGTGTTCCTTTTCTCTGTAGAAGATTTACTTTGAAAGATAATCACGTTCTTGGAAAGCAAACGAATTTCATGAAATGCTTTTTTGAGAAACGCACATGTGTTACTCTGAAATGAGAAGCGTCTGTTTGGAATATGTCAAAGTATGGTTAAAAGTGAGAACAGTGTTCCTTTTCTCTCTAGAAGCTTTACTTTGAAAGATAATCACGTTCTTTGAAAGTGTATGAATTTCATGAAATGCTTTTGTGAGAAATGCACATGTGTTACTCTGAAATGAGAAGTGTCTGTTTGGGAATGTCAAAGTATGGTTAAAAGTGAGAACAATGATCCTTTTCTCTGTAGAAGCTTTACTTTGAAAGATAATCACGATCATTTGAAAATCAGTGAATTTCATGGAATGCTTGTGTGAGAAACGCACATGTGTTGCTCTGAAATGAGAAGCGTCTGTTGGGATATGTCAAAGTATGGTTAAAACTGAGAACAGTGTTCCTTTTCTCTGTAGAAGCTTTACTTTGAAAGATAATCACGTTCTTTCAAAGTTTATGAATTTCATGAAATGCTTTTGTGAGAAACGCACATGTGTTACTCTGAAATGAGAAGCGTCTGTTTGGGATAAGTCAAAGTATGGTTAAAAGTGAGAACAGTGTTCCTTTTCTCTGTAGAAGCTTTACCTTGAAAGATAATCACGTTCTTTGAAAGCAAAAGAATTTCATGAAATGCTTTTGTGAGAAACGCACATGTGTTACTCTGAAATGAGAAGCGTCTGTTTGGGATATGTCAAAGTATGGTTAAAAGTGAGAACAGTGTTCCTTTTCTCTGTAGAAGCTTTACTTTGAAAGATAATCATGTTCTTTGAAAGCAAACGAATTTCATGAAATGCTTTTGTGAGAAACGCACATGTGTTACTCTGAAATGAGAAGCATCTGTTTGGAATATGTCAAAGTATGGTTAAAAGTGAGAACAGTGTTCCTTTTCTCTGTAGAAGCTTTACTTTGAAAGATAATCACGTACTTTGAAAGTGTATGAATTTCATGAAATGCTTTTGTGAGAAACGCACATGTGTTACTCTGAAATGAGAAGCGTCTGTTTGGGATATGTAAAAGTATGGTTAAAAGTGAGAACAGTGTTCCTTTTCTCTGTAGAAGCTTTACATTGAAAGAAAATCATGTTCTTTGAAAGCAAAAGAATTTCATGATATTCTTTTGTGAGAAATGCACATGTGTTACACTGAAATGAGAAGCGTCTGTTTGGGATATGTCAAAGTATGGTTAAAAGTGAGAACAGTGTTCCTTTTCTCTGTAGAAGCTTTACTTTGAAAGATACTCATGTTCTTTGAAAGCAAAAGAATTTCATGAAATGCTTTTGTGAGAAACGCACATGTGTTACTCTGAAATGAGAAGCGTCTGTTTGGGATATGTCAAGTATGTTTAAAAGTGAGAACAGTGTTCCTTTTCTCTGTAGAAGCTTTACTTTGAAAGATAATCATGTTCTTGGACAGCAAACGAATTTCATGAAATGCTTTTTTGAGAAACGCACATGTGTTACTCTGAAATGAGAAGCGTCTGTTTGGAATATGTCAAAGTATGGTTAAAAGTGAGAACAGTGTTCCTTTTCTCTCTAGAAGCTTTACTTTGAAAGATAATCACGTTCTTTGAAAGTGTATGAATTTCATGAAATGCTTTTGTGAGAAATGCACATGTGTTACTCTGAAATGAGAAGTGTCTGTTTGGGAATGTCAAAGTATGGTTAAAAGTGAGAACAATGTTCCTTTTCTCTGTAGAAGCTTTACTTTGAAAGATAATCACGATCATTTGAAATCAGTGAATTTCATGGAATGCTTTTGTGAGAAACGCACATGTGTTACTCTGAAATGAGAAGCGTCTGTTGGGATTTGTCAAAGTATGGTTAAAACTGAGAACAGTGTTCTTTTTCTCTGTAGAAGCTTTACTTTGAAAGATAATCACGTTCTTTCAAAGTGTATGAATTTCAAGAAATGCTTTTGTGAGAAACGCACATGTGTTACTCTGAAATGAGAAGTGTCTGTTTGGGATATGTCAAAGTATGGTTAAAAGTGAGAACAGTGTTCCTTTTCTCTGTAGAAGCTTTACTTTGAAAGATAATCACGTTCTTTGAAAGCAAAATAATTTCATGAAATGCTTTTGTGAGAAACGCACATGTGTTACTCTGAAATGAGAAGCGTCTGTTTGGGATATGTCAAAGTATGGTTAAAAGTGAGAACAGTGTTCCTTTTCTCTGTAGAAGCTTTACTTTGAAAGAAAATCATGTTCTTTGAAAGCAAAAGAATTTCATGAAATGCTTTTGTGAGAAACGCACATGTGTTACTCTGAAATGAGAAGCGTCTGTTTGGGATATATCAAGTATGTTTAAAAGTGAGAACAGTGTTCCTTTTCTCTGTAGAAGATTTACTTTGAAAGATAATCACGTTCTTGGAAAGCAAACGAATTTCATGAAATGCTTTTTTGAGAAACGCACATGTGTTACTCTGAAATGAGAAGCATCTGTTTGGAATATGTCAAAGTATGGTTAAAAGTGAGAACAGTGTTCCTTTTCTCTCTAGAAGCTTTACTTTGAAAGATAATCACGTTCTTTGAAAGTGTATGAATTTCATGAAATGCTTTTGTGAGAAATGCACATGTGTTACTCTGAAATGAGAAGTGTCTGTTTGGGAATGTCAAAGTATGGTTAAAAGTGAGAACAATGTTCCTTTTCTCTGTAGAAGCTTTACTTTGAAAGATAATCACGATCATTTGAAAATCAGTGAATTTCATGGAATGCTTGTGTGAGAAACGCACATGTGTTGCTCTGAAATGAGAAGCGTCTGTTGGGATTTGTCAAAGTATGGTTAAAACTGAGAACAGTGTTCCTTTTCTCTGTAGAAGCTTTACTTTGAAAGATAATCACGTTCTTTCAAAGTGTATGAATTTCATGAAATGCTTTTGTGAGAAACGCACATGTGTTACTCTGAAATGAGAAGCGTCTGTTTGGGATAAGTCAAAGTATGGTTAAAAGTGAGAACAGTGTTCCTTTTCTCTGTAGAAGCTTTACCTTGAAAGATAATCACGTTCTTTGAAAGCAAAAGAATTTCATGAAATGCTTTTGTGAGAAACGCACATGTGTTACTCTGAAATGAGAAGCGTCTGTTTGGGATATGTCAAAGTATGGTTAAAAGTGAGAACAGTGTTCCTTTTCTCTGTAGAAGCTTTACTTTGAAAGAAAATCATGTTCTTTGAAAGCAAAAGAATTTCATGAAATGCTTTTGTGAGAAACGCACATGTGTTACTCTGAAATGAGAAGCGTCTGTTTGGGATATATCAAGTATGTTTAAAAGTGAGAACAGTGTTCCTTTTCTCTGTAGAAGATTTACTTTGAAAGATAATCACGTTCTTGGAAAGCAAACGAATTTCATGAAATGCTTTTTTGAGAAACGCACATGTGTTACTCTGAAATGAGAAGCGTCTGTTTGGTATATGTCAAAGTAAGGTTAAAAGTGAGAACAGTGTTCCTTTTCTCTGTAGAAGCTTTACTTTGAAAGATAATCACGTTCGTTGAAAGTGTTTGAATTTCATGAAATGCTTTTGTGAGAAACGCACATGTGTTACTCTGAAATGAGAAGTGTCTGTTTGGGATATGTCAAAGTATGGTTAAAAGTGAGAACAATATTCCTTTTCTCTGTAGAAGCTTTATTTTGAAAGATAATCACGATCATTTGAAAATCAGTGAATTTCATGAAATGCTTTTGTGAGAAACGCACATCTGTTGCTCTGAAATGAGAAGCGTCTGTTTGGGATATGTCAAAGTATGGTTAAAAGTGAGAACAGTGTTCCTTTTCTCTGTAGAAGCTTTACCTTGAAAGATAATCACGTTCTTAGAAAGCAAAAGAATTTCATGTGATGCTTTTGTGAGAAACGCACATGTGTTACTCTGAAATGAGAAGCGTCTGTTTGGGATATGTCAAAGTATCGTTAAAAGTGAGAACAGTGTTCCTTTTATCTGTAGAAGCTTTATTTTGAAAGATAATCACGTTCTTTGAAAGTGTATGAATTTCATGAAATGCTTTTTTGAGAATCGCACATGTGTTACTCTGAAATGAGAAGCGTCTGTTTGGGATAAGTCAATGTATGGTTAAAAGCGAGAACAGTGTTCCTTTTCTCTGTAGAAGCTTTACTTTGAAAGATAATCACGTTCTTTGAAAGTGTATGAATTTCATGAAATGCTATTGTGAGAAACGCACATGTGTTACTCTGAAATGAGAAGTGTCTGTTTGGGTTATGTCAAAGTATAGTTAAAAGTGAGAACAGTGTTCCTTTTCTTTGTAGAAGCTTTACCTTGAAAGATATTCACGTTCTTTGAAAGTTTATGAATTTCCTGAAATGCTTTTGTGAGAATCGTACATGTGTTACTCTGAAATGAGAAGCGTCTGTTTGGAATATGTCAAAGTATGGTTAAAAGTGAGAACAGTGTTCCTTTTCTCTGTAGAAGCTTTACTTTGAAAGATAATCACGATCATTTGAAAATCAGTGAATTTCATGGAATGCTTTTGTGAGAAACGCACATGTGTTACTCTGAAATGAGAAGCGTCTGTTTGGGATATGTCAAAGTATGGTTAAAAGTGAGAACAGTGTTCCTTTTCTCTGTAGAAGCTTTACTTTGAAAGAAAATCATGTTCTTTGAAAGCAAAATAATTTCATGAAATGCTTTTGTGAGAAACGCACATGAGTTACACTGAAATGAGAAGCGTCTGTTTGGGATATGTCAAAGTATGGTTAAAAGTGAGAACAGTGTTCCTTTTCTCTGTAGAAGCTTTACTTTGAAAGATAATCATGTTCTTTGAAAGCAAATGAATTTCATGAAATGCTTTTGTGAGAAACGCACATGTGTTACTCTGAAATGAGAAGCATCTGTTTGGAATATGTCAAAGTATGGTTAAAAGTGAGAACAGTGTTCCTTTTCTCTGTAGAAGCTTTACTTTGAAAGATAATCACGTACTTTGAAAGTGTATGAATTTCATGAAATGCTTTTGTGAGAAACGCACATGTGTTACTCTGAAATGAAAAGCGTCTGTTTGGGATATGTCAAAGTATGGTTAAAAGTGAGAACAGTGTTCCTTTTCTCTGTAGAAGCTTTACATTGAAAGAAAATCATGTTCTTTGAAAGCAAAAGAATTTCATGATATTCTTTTGTGAGAAATGCACATGTGTTACACTGAAATGAGAAGCGTCTGTTTGGGATATGTCAAAGTATGGTTAAAAGTGAGAACAGTGTTCCTTTTCTCTGTAGAAGCTTTACTTTGAAAGATAATCACGTTCTTTGAAAGTGTATGAATTTCATGAAATGCTTTTGTGAGAAATGCACATGTGTTACTCTGAAATGAGAAGTGTCTGTTTGGGAATGTTAAAGTATGGTTAAAAGTGAGAACAATGTTCCTTTTCTCTGTAGAAGCTTTACTTTGAAAGATAATCACGATCATTTGAAAATCAGTGAATTTCATGGAATGCTTGTGTGAGAAACGCACAGGTGTTGCTCTGAAATGAGAAGCGTCTGTTGGGATATGTCAAAGTATGGTTAAAACTGAGAACAGTGTTCCATTTCTATGTAGAAGCTTTACTTTGAAAGATAATCACGTTCTTTCAAAGTGTATGAATTTCATGAAATGCTTTTTTGAGAATCGCACATGTGTTACTCTGAAATGAGAAGCGTCTGTTTGGGATAAGTCAAAGTATGGTTAAAAGTGAGAACAGTGTTTCTTTTCTCTGTAGAAGCTTTACTTTGAAAGATAATCACGTTCTTTGAAAGTGTATGAATTTCATGAAATGCTTTTGTGAGAAACGCACATGTGTTACTCTGAAATGGGAAGCGTCTGTTTGGAATATGTCAAAGTATGGTTAAAAGTGAGAACAGTGTTCCTTTTCTCTGTAGAAGCTTTACTTTGAAAGATAATCACGTTCGTTGAAAGTGTATGAATTTCATGAAATGCTTTTGTGAGAAACGCACATGTGTTACTCTGAAATGAGAAGTGTCTGTTTGGGATATGTCAAAGTATGGTTAAAAGTAAGAACAGTGTTCCTTTTCTCTGTAGAAGCTTTACCTTGAAAGATAATCACGTTCTTTGAAAGCAAAAGAATTTCATGAAATGCTTTTGTGAGAAACGCACATGTGTTACTCTGAAATGAGAAACGTCTGTTTGGGATATGTCAAAGTATCGTTAAAAGTGAGAACAGTGTTCCTTTTATCTGTAGAAGCTTTACTTTGAAAGATAATCACGTTCTTTGAAAGTGTATGAATTTCATGAAATGCTCTTTTGAGAATCGCACATGTGTTACTCTGAAATGAGAAACGTCTGTTTGTGATAAGTCAATATGGTTAAAAGTGAGAACAGTGTTCCTTTTCTCTGTAGAAGCTTTACTTTGAAAGATAATCACGTTCTTTGAAAGTGTATGAATTTCATGAAATGCTTTTGTGAGAAACGCACATGTGTTACTCTGAAATGAGAAGTGTCTCTTTGGGATATGTCAAAGTATGGTTAAAAGTGAGAACAATGTTCCTTTTCTTTGTAGAAACTTTACTTTGAAAGATAATCACGATCATTTGAAAGTCAGTGAATTTCATGGAATGCTTTTGTGAGAAACGCACATGTGTAACTCTGAAATGAGAAGCGTCTGTTTGGGATATGTCAAAGTATGGTTAAAAGTGAGAACAGTGTTCCTTTTCTCTGAAGAAGCTTTACTTTGAAAGATAATCACGTTCTTTGAAAGCAAAATAATTTCATGAAATGCTTTTGTGAGAAACGCACATGTGTTACTCTGAAATGAGAAGCGTCTGTTTGGGATATGTCAAAGTATGGTTAAAAGTGAGAACAGTGTTCCTTTTCTCTGTAGAAGCTTTACTTTGAAAGATATTCATGTTCTTTGAAAGCAAACGAATTTCATGAAATGCTTTTGTGAGAAACGCACATGTGTTACTCTGAAATGAGAAGCGTCTGTTTGGAATATGTCAAAGTATGGTTAAAAGTGAGAACAGTGTTCCTTTTCTCTGTAGAAGCTTTACTTTGAAAGATAATCACGTTCTTTGAAAGTGTATGAATTTCATGAAATGCTTTTGTGAGAAACGCACATGTGTTACTCTGAAATGAGAAGCGTCTGTTTGGGATATGTCAAGTATGTTTAAAAGTGAGAACAGTGTTCCTTTTCTCTGTAGAAGCTTTACTTTGAAAGATAATCATGTTCTTGGACAGCATACGAATTTCATGAAATGCTTTTTTGAGAAACGCACATGTGTTACTCTGAAATGAGAAGCGTCTGTTTGGAATATGTCAAAGTATGGTTAAAAGTGAGAACAGTGTTCCTTTTCTCTCTAGAAGCTTTACTTTGAAAGATAATCACGTTCTTTGAAAGTGTATGAATTTCATGAAATGCTTTTGTGAGAAATGCACATGTGTTACTCTGAAATAAGAAGTGTCTGTTTGGGAATGTCAAAGTATGGTTAAAAGTGAGAACAATGTTCCTTTTCTCTGTAGAAGCTTTACTTTGAAAGATAATCACGATCATTTGAAAATCAGTGAATTTCATGGAATGCTTGTGTGAGAAACGCACATGTGTTGCTCTGAAATGAGAAGCGTCTGTTGGGATATGTCAAAGTATGGTTAAAAGTGAGAACAGTGTTCCTTTTCTCTGTAGAAGCTTTACTTTGAAAGATAATCACGTTCTTTCAAAGTGTATGAATTTCATGAAATGCTTTTTTGAGAATCGCACATGTGTTACTCTGAAATGAGAAGCATCTGTTTGCAATAAGTCAAAGTATGGTTAAAAGTGAGAACAGTGTTCCTTTTCTCTGTAGAAGCTTTACTTTGAAAGATAATCACGTTCTTTGAAAGTGTATGAATTTCATGAAATGCTTTTGTGAGAAACGCACATGTGTTACTCTGAAATGAGAAGCGTCTGTTTGGAATATGTCAAAGTATGGTTAAAAGTGAGAACAGTGTTCCTTTTCTCTGTAGAAGCTTTACTTTGAAAGATAATCACGTTCGTTGAAAGTGTATGAATTTCATGAAATGCTTTTGTGAGAAACGCACATGTGTTACTCTGAAATGAGAAGTGTCTGTTTGGGATATGTCAAAGTATGGTTAAAAGCGAGAACAGTGTTCCTTTTCTCTGTAGAAGCTTTACGTTGAAAGATAATCACGTGCTTTGAAAGTGTATGAATTTCCTGAATTGCTTTTGTGAGAATCGTACATGTGTTACTCTGAAATGAGAAGCGTCTGTTTGGGATAGGTCAAAGTATGGTGAAAAGTGAGAACAGTGTTCCTTTTCTCTGTAGAAGCTTTACTTTGAAAGATAATCACGATCATTTGAAAATCAGTGAATTTCATGGAATGCTTTTGTGAGAAACGCACATGTGTTACTTTGAAATGAGAAGCGTCTGTTTGGGATATGTCAAAGTATGGTTAAAAGTGAGAACAGTGTTCCTTTTCTCTGTAGAAGCTTTACTTTGAAAGAAAATCATGTTCTTTGAAAGCAAAAGAATTTCATGAAATGCTTTTGTGAGAAACGCACATGTGTTACTCTGAAATGAGAAGCGTCTGTTTGGGATATGTCAAAGTATGGTTAAAAGTGAGAACAGTGTTCCTTTTCTCTGTAGAAGCTTTACTTTGAAAGATAATCACGTACTTTGAAAGTGTATGAATTTCATGAAATGCTTTTGTGAGAAATGCACATGTGTTACTCTGAAATGAGAAGCGTCTGTTTGGGATATGTCAAGTATGTTTAAAAGTGAGAACAGTGTTCCTTTTCTCTGTAGAAGCTTTACTTTGAAAGATAATCATGTTCTTGGACAGCAAACGAATTTCATGAAATGCTTTTTGAGAAACGCACATGTGTTACTCTGAAATGAGAAGCGTCTGTTTGGAATATGTCAAAGTATGGTTAAAAGTGAGAACAGTGTTCCTTTTCTCTCTAGAAGCTTTACTTTGAAAGATAATCACGTTCTTTGAAAGTGTATGAATTTCATGAAATGCTTTTGTGAGAAATGCACATGTGTTACTCTGAAATGAGAAGTGTCTGTTTGGGAATGTTAAAGTATGGTTAAAAGTGAGAAAAATGTTCCTTTTCTCTGTAGAAGCTTTACTTTGAAAGATAATCACGATCATTTGAAAATCAGTGAATTTCATGGAATGCTTGTGTGAGAAACGCACAGGTGTTGCTCTGAAATGAGAAGCGTCTGTTGGGATATGTCAAAGTATGGTTAAAACTGAGAACAGTGTTCCATTTCTATGTAGAAGCTTTACTTTGAAAGATAATCACGTTCTTTCAAAGTGTATGAATTTCATGAAATGCTTTTTTGAGAATCGCACATGTGTTACTCTGAAATGAGAAGCGTCTGTTTGGGATAAGTCAAAGTATGGTTAAAAGTGAGAACAGTGTTTCTTTTCTCTGTAGAAGCTTTACTTTGAAAGATAATCACGTTCTTTGAAAGTGTATGAATTTCATGAAATGCTTTTGTGAGAAACGCACATGTGTTACTCTGAAATGAGAAGCGTCTGTTTGGAATATGTCAAAGTATGGTTAAAAGTGAGAACAGTGTTCCTTTTCTCTGTAGAAGCTTTACTTTGAAAGAGAATCACGTTCGTTGAAAGTGTATGAATTTCATGAAATGCTTTTGTGAGAAACGCACATGTGTTACTCTGAAATGAGAAGTGTCTGTTTGGGATATGTCAAAGTATGGTTAAAAGTAAGAACAGTGTTCCTTTTCTCTGTAGAAGCTTTACCTTGAAAGATAATCACGTTCTTTGAAAGCAAAAGAATTTCATGAAATGCTTTTGTGAGAAACGCACATGTGTTACTCTGAAATGAGAAACGTCTGTTTGGGATATGTCAAAGTATCGTTAAAAGTGAGAACAGTGTTCCCTTTATCTGTAGAAGCTTTACTTTGAAAGATAATCACGTTCTTTGAAAGTGTATGAATTTCATGAAATGCTCTTTTGAGAATCGCACATGTGTTACTCTGAAATGAGAAACGTCTGTTTGTGATAAGTCAATATGGTTAAAAGTGAGAACAGTGTTCCTTTTCTCTGTAGAAGCTTTACTTTGAAAGATAATCACGTTCTTTGAAAGTGTATGAATTTCATGAAATGCTTTTGTGAGAAACGCACATGTGTTACTCTGAAATGAGAAGTGTCACTTTGGCATATGTCAAAGTATGGTTAAAAGTGAGAACAATGTTCCTTTTCTTTGTAGAAACTTTACTTTGAAAGATAATCACGATCATTTGAAAATCAGTGAATTTCATGAAATGCTTTTGTGAGAAACGCACATGTGTAACTCTGAAATGAGAAGCGTCTGTTTGGGATATGTCAAAGTATGGTTAAAAGTGAGAACAGTGTTCCTTTTCTCTGAAGAAGCTTTACTTTGAAAGAAAATCATATGTTCTTTGAAAGCAAAATAATTTCATGAAATGCTTTTGTGAGAAACGCACATGTGTTACTCTGAAATGAGAAGCGTCTGTTTGGGATATGTCAAGTATGTTTAAAAGTGAGAACAGTGTTCCTTTTCTCTGTAGAAGCTTTACTTTGAAAGATAATCATGTTCTTGGACAGCATACGAATTTCATGAAATGCTTTTTTGAGAAACGCACATGTGTTACTCTGAAATGAGAAGCGTCTGTTTGGAATATGTCAAAGTATGGTTAAAAGTGAGAACAGTGTTCCTTTTCTCTCTAGAAGCTTTACTTTGAAAGATAATCACGTTCTTTGAAAGTGTATGAATTTCATGAAATGCTTTTGTGAGAAATGCACATGTGTTACTCTGAAATGAGAAGTGTCTGTTTGGGAATGTCAAAGTATGGTTAAAAGTGAGAACAATGTTCCTTTTCTCTGTAGAAGCTTTACTTTGAAAGATAATCACGATCATTTGAAAATCAGTGAATTTCATGGAATGCTTGTGTGAGAAACGCCCATGTGTTGCTCTGAAATGAGAAGCCTCTGTTGGGATATGTCAAAGTATGGTTAAAAGTGAGAACAGTGTTCCTTTTCTCTGTAGAAGCTTTACTTTGAAAGATAATCACGTTCTTTCAAAGTGTATGAATTTCATGAAATGCTTTTTTGAGAATCGCACATATGTTACTCTGAAATGAGAAGCATCTGTTTGCAATAAGTCAAAGTATGGTTAAAAGTGAGAACAGTGTTCCTTTTCTCTGTAGAAGCTTTATTTTGAAAGATAATCACGTTCTTTGAAAGTGTAAGAATTTCATGAAATGCTTTTGTGAGAAACGCACATGTGTTACTCTGAAATGAGAAGCGTCTGTTTGGAATATGTCAAAGTATGGTTAAAAGTGAGAACAGTGTTCCTTTTCTCTGTAGAAGCTTTACTTTGAAAGATAATCACGTTCGTTGAAAGTGTATGAATTTCATGAAATGCTTTTGTGAGAAACGCACATGTGTTACTCTGAAATGAGAAGTGCCTGTTTGGGATATGTCAAAGTATGGTTAAAAGCGAGAACAGTGTTCCTTTTCTCTGTAGAAGCTTTACGTTGAAAGATAATCACGTGCTTTGAAAGTGTATGAATTTCCTGAATTGCTTTTGTGAGAATCGTACATGTGTTACTCTGAAATGAGAAGCGTCTGTTTGGGATAGGTCAAAGTATGGTGAAAAGTGAGAACAGTGTTCCTTTTCTCTGTAGAAGCTTTACTTTGAAAGATAATCACGATCATTTGAAAATCAGTGAATTTCATGGAATGCTTTTGTGAGAAACGCACATGTGTTACTTTGAAATGAGAAGCGTCTGTTTGGGATATGTCAAAGTATGGTTAAAAGTGAGAACAGTGTTCCTTTTCTCTGTAGAAGCTTTACTTTGAAAGAAAATCATGTTCTTTGAAAGCAAAAGAATTTCATGAAATGCTTTTGTGAGAAACCCACATGTGTTACTCTGAAATGAGAAGCGTCTGTTTGGGATATGTCAAGTATGTTTAAATGTGAGAACAGTGTTCCTTTTCTCTGTAGAAGCTTTATTTTGAAAGATAATCACGTTTTTGGAAAGCAAACGAATTTCATGAAATGCTTTTGTGAGAAACGCACATGTGTTACTCTGAAATGAGAAGCGTCTGTTTGGAATATGTCAAAGTATGGTTAAAAGTGAGAACAGTGTTCCTTTTCTCTGTAGAAGCTTTACTTTGAAAGATAATCACGTTCGTTGAAAGTGTATGAATTTCATGAAATGCTTTTGTGTGAAACGCACATGTGTTACTCTGAAATGAGAAGTGTCTGTTTGGGATATGTCAAAGTATGGTTAAAAGTGAGAACAGTGTTCCTTTTCTCTGTAGAAGCTTTACCTTGAAAGATAATCACGTTCTTTGAAAGCAAAATAATTTCATGAAATGCTTTTGTGAGAAACGCACATGTTTTACTCTGAAATGAGAAGCGTCTGTTTGGGATAAGTCAATATGTTTAAAAGTGAGAACAGTGTTCCTTTTCTCTGTAGAAGCTTTACTTTGAAAGATAATCACGTTCTTTGAAAGTGTATGAATTTCATGAAATGCTTTTGTGAGAAACGCACATGTGTTACTCTGAAATGTGATGTGTCTGTTTGGGTTATGTCAAAGTATGGTTAAAAGTGAGAACAGTGTTCCTTTTCTTTGTAGAAGCTTTACCTTGAAAGATAATCACGTTCTTTGATAGTGTATGAATTTCCTGAAATGCTTTGGTGAGAATCGTACATGATTTACTCTGAAATGAGAAGCTTCTGTTTGTGATAGGTCAAAGTATGGTTAAAAGTGAGAACAGTGTTCCTTTTCTCTGTAGAAGCTTTACTTTGAAAGATAATTACGATCATTTGAAAGTCAGTGAATTTCATGGAATGCTTTTGTGAGAAACGCACATGTGTTACTCTGAAATGAGAAGCGTCTGTTTGCGATCTGTCAAAGTATGGTTAAAAGTGAGAACAGTGTTCCTTTTCTCTGTAGAAGCTTTACTTTGAAAGATAATCACGTTCTTTGAAAGCAAAATAATTTCATGAAATGCTTTTGTGAGAAACGCACATGTGTTACTCTGAAATGAGAAGCGTCTGTTTGGGATATGTCAAAGTATGGTTAAAAGTGAGAAAAATGTTCCTTTTCTCTGTAAAAGCTTTACTTTGAAAGATAATAATGTTCTTGGAAAGCAAACGAATTTCATGAAATGCTTTTTTGAGAAACGCACATGTTTTACTCTGAAATGAGAAGCGTCTGTTTGGAATATGTCAAAGTATGGTTAAAAGTGAGAACAGTGTTCCTTTTCTCTGTAGAAGATTTACTTTGAAAGATAATCACGATCATTTGAAAGTCAGTGAATTTCATGAAATGCTTTTGTGAGAAACGCACATGTGTTACTCTGAAATGAGAAGCGTCTGTTTGGGATAAGTCAAAGTATGGTTAAAAGTGAGAACAGTGTTCCTTTTCTCTGTAGAAGCTTTACTTTGAAAGATAATCACGTTCTTTGAAAGTGTATGAATTTCATGAAATGCTTTTGTGAGAAACGCACATGTGTTACTCTGAAATGAGAAGCGTCTGTTTGGAATATGTCAAAGTATGGTTAAAAGTGAGAACAGTGTTCCTTTTCTCTGTAGAAGCTTTACTTTGAAAGAGAATCACGTTCGTTGAAAGTGTATGAATTTCATGAAATGCTTTTGTGAGAAACGCACATGTGTTACTCTGAAATGAGAAGTGTCTGTTTGGGATATGTCAAAGTATGGTTAAAAGTAAGAACAGTGTTCCTTTTCTCTGTAGAAGCTTTACCTTGAAAGATAATCACGTTCTTTGAAAGCAAAAGAATTTCATGAAATGCTTTTGTGAGAAACGCACATGTGTTACTCTGAAATGAGAAACGTCTGTTTGGGATATGTCAAAGTATCGTTAAAAGTGAGAACAGTGTTCCTTTTATCTGTAGAAGCTTTACTTTGAAAGATAATCACGTTCTTTGAAAGTGTATGAATTTCATGAAATGCTCTTTTGAGAATCGCACATGTGTTACTCTGAAATGAGAAACGTCTGTTTGTGATAAGTCAATATGGTTAAAAGTGAGAACAGTGTTCCTTTTCTCTGTAGAAGCTTTACTTTGAAAGATAATCACGTTCTTTGAAAGTGTATGAATTTCATGAAATGCTTTTGTGAGAAACGCACATGTGTTACTCTGAAATGAGAAGTGTCTCTTTGGGATATGTCAAAGTATGGTTAAAAGTGAGAACAATGTTCCTTTTCTTTGTAGAAACTTTACTTTGAAAGATAATCACGATCATTTGAAAATCAGTGAATTTCATGAAATGCTTTTGTGAGAAACGCACATGTGTAACTCTGAAATGAGAAGCGTCTGTTTGGGATATGTCAAAGTATGGTTAAAAGTGAGAACAGTGTTCCTTTTCTCTGAAGAAGCTTTACTTTGAAAGAAAATCACGTTCTTTGAAAGCAAAATAATTTCATGAAATGCTTTTGTGAGAAACGCACATGTGTTACTCTGAAATGAGAAGCGTCTGTTTGGGATATGTCAAAGTATGGTTAAAAGTGAGAACAGTGTTCCTTTTCTCTGTAGAAGCTTTACTTTGAAAGATATTCATGTTCTTTGAAAGCAAACGAATTTCATGAAATGCTTTTGTGAGAAACGCACATGTGTTACTCTGAAATGAGAAGCGTCTGTTTGGAATATGTCAAAGTATGGTTAAAAGTGAGAACAGTGTTCCTTTTCTCTGTAGAAGCTTTACTTTGAAAGATAATCACGTTCTTTGAAAGTGTATGAATTTCATGAAATGCTTTTGTGAGAAACGCACATGTGTTACTCTGAAATGAGAAGCGTCTGTTTGGGATATGTCAAAGTATGGTTAAAAGTGAGAACAGTGTTCCTTTTCTCTGAAGAAGCTTTACTTTGAAAGAAAATCATATGTTCTTTTGAAAGCAAAATAATTTCATGAAATGCTTTTGTGAGAAACGCACATGTGTTACTCTGAAATGAGAAGCGTCTGTTTGGGATATGTCAAAGTATGGTTAAAAGTGAGAACAGTGTTCCTTTTCTCTGTAGAAGCTTTACTTTGAAAGATATTCATGTTCTTTGAAAGCAAACGAATTTCATGAAATGCTTTTGTGAGAAACGCACATGTGTTACTCTGAAATGAGAAGCGTCTGTTTGGAATATGTCAAAGTATGGTTAAAAGTGAGAACAGTGTTCCTTTTCTCTGTAGAAGCTTTACTTTGAAAGATAATCACGTTCTTTGAAAGTGTATGAATTTCATGAAATGCTTTTGTGAGAAACGCACATGTGTTACTCTGAAATGAGAAGCGTCTGTTTGGGATATGTCAAGTATGTTTAAAAGTGAGAACAGTGTTCCTTTTCTCTGTAGAAGCTTTACTTTGAAAGATAATCATGTTCTTGGACAGCATACGAATTTCATGAAATGCTTTTTTGAGAAACGCACATGTGTTACTCTGAAATGAGAAGCGTCTGTTTGGAATATGTCAAAGTATGGTTAAAAGTGAGAACAGTGTTCCTTTTCTCTCTAGAAGCTTTACTTTGAAAGATAATCACGTTCTTTGAAAGTGTATGAATTTCATGAAATGCTTTTGTGAGAAATGCACATGTGTTACTCTGAAATGAGAAGTGTCTGTTTGGGAATGTCAAAGTATGGTTAAAAGTGAGAACAATGTTCCTTTTCTCTGTAGAAGCTTTACTTTGAAAGATAATCACGATCATTTGAAAGTCAGTGAATTTCATGTAATGCTTTTGTGAGAAACGCACATGTGTTGCTCTGAAATGAGAAGCGTCTGTTTGGGATATGTCAAAGTATGGTTAAAAGTGAGAACAGTGTTCCTTTTCTCTGTAGAAGCTTTACTTTGAAAGATAATCACGTTCTTTCAAAGTGTATGAATTTCATGAAATGCTTTTTTGAGAATCGCACATATGTTACTCTGAAATGAGAAGCATCTGTTTGCAATAAGTCAAAGTATGGTTAAAAGTGAGAACAGTGTTCCTTTTCTCTGTAGAAGCTTTACCTTGAAAGATAATCACGTTCTTTGAAAGTGTATGAATTTCATGAAATGCTTTTGTGAGAAACGCACATGTGTTACTCTGAAATGAGAAGCGTCTGTTTGGGATATGTCAAAGTATGGTTAAAAGTGAGAACAGTGTTCCTTTTCTCTGTAGAAGCTTTACTTTGAAAGATAATCACGTTCGTTGAAAGTGTATGAATTTCATGAAATGCTTTTGTGAGAAACGCACATGTGTTACTCTGAAATGAGAAGTGCCTGTTTGGGATATGTCAAAGTATGGTTAAAAGTGAGAACAGTGTTCCTTTTCTCTGTAGAAGCTTTACGTTGAAAGATAATCACGTGCTTTGAAAGTGTATGAATTTCCTGAATTGCTTTTGTGAGAATCGTACATGATTTACTCTGAAATGAGAAGCGTCTGTTTGTGATAGGTCAAAGTATGGTTAAAAGTGAGAACAGTGTTCCTTTTCTCTGTAGAAGCTTTACTTTGAAAGATAATCACGATCATTTGAAAATCAGTGAATTTCATGGAATGCTTTTGTGAGAAACGCACATGTGTTACTTTGAAATGAGAAGCGTCTGTTTGGGATATGTCAAAGTATGGTTAAAAGTGAGAACAGTGTTCCTTTTCTCTGTAGAAGCTTTACTTTGAAAGAAAATCATGTTCTTTGAAAGCAAAAGAATTTCATGAAATGCTTTTGTGAGAAACCCACATGTGTTACTCTGAAATGAGAAGCGTCTGTTTGGGATATGTCAAGTATGTTTAAATGTGAGAACAGTGTTCCTTTTCTCTGTAGAAGCTTTATTTTGAAAGATAATCACGTTTTTGGAAAGCAAACGAATTTCATGAAATGCTTTTGTGAGAAACGCACATGTGTTACTCTGAAATGAGAAGCGTCTGTTTGGAATATGTCAAAGTATGGTTAAAAGTGAGAACAGTGTTCCTTTTCTCTGTAGAAGCTTTACTTTGAAAGATAATCACGTTCGTTGAAAGTGTATGAATTCCATGAAATGCTTTTGTGTGAAACGCACATGTGTTACTCTGAAATGAGAAGTGTCTGTTTGGGATATGTCAAAGTATGGTTAAAAGTGAGAACAGTGTTCCTTTTCTCTGTAGAAGCTTTACCTTGAAAGATAATCACGTTCTTTGAAAGCAAAATAATTTCATGAAATGCTTTTGTGAGAAACGCACATGTTTTACTCTGAAATGAGAAGCGTCTGTTTGGGATATGTCAAAGTATGGTTAAAAGTGAGAACAGTGTTCCTTTTCTCTGTAGAAGCTTTACTTTGAAAGATAATCACGTTCTTTGAAAGTGTATGAATTTCATGAAATGCTTTTGTGAGAAACGCACATGTGTTACTCTGAAATGTAATGTGTCTGTTTGGGTTATGTCAAAGTATGGTTAAAAGTGAGAACAGTGTTCCTTTTCTTTGTAGAAGCTTTACCTTGAAAGATAATCACGTTCTTTGATAGTGTATGAATTTCCTGAAATGCTTTGGTGAGAATCGTACATGATTTACTCTGAAATGAGAAGCTTCTGTTTGTGATAGGTCAAAGTATGGTTAAAAGTGAGAACAGTGTTCCTTTTCTCTGTAGAAGCTTTACTTTGAAAGATAATCACGATCATTTGAAAGTCAGTGAATTTCATGAAATGCTTTTGTGAGAAACGCACATGTGTTACTCTGAAATGAGAAGCGTCTGTTTGGGATATGTCAAAGTATGGTTAAAAGTGAGAACAGTGTTCCTTTTCTCTGTAGAAGCTTTACTTTGAAAGAAAATCATGTTCTTTGAAAGCAAAATAATTTCATGAAATGCTTTTGTGAGAAACGCACATGTGTTACTCTGAAATGAGAAGCGTCTGTTTGGGATATGTCAAGTATGTTTAAAAGTGAGAACAGTGTTCCTTTTCTCTGTAGAAGCTTTACTTTGAAAGATAATCACGATCATTTGAAAATCAGTGAATTTCATGGAATGCTTTTGTGAGAAACGCACATGTGTTGCTCTGAAATGAGAAGCGTCTGTTTGGGATATGTCAAGTATGTTTAAAAGTGAGAACAGTGTTCCTTTTCTCTGTAGAAGCTTTACTTTGAAAGATAATCATGTTCTTGGACAGCATACGAATTTCATGAAATGCTTTTTTGAGAAACGCACATGTGTTACTCTGAAATGAGAAGCGTCTGTTTGGAATATGTCAAAGTATGGTTAAAAGTGAGAACAGTGTTCCTTTTCTCTCTAGAAGCTTTACTTTGAAAGATAATCACGTTCTTTGAAAGTGTATGAATTTCATGAAATGCTTTTGTGAGAAATGCACATGTGTTACTCTGAAATGAGAAGTGTCTGTTTGGGAATGTCAAAGTATGGTTAAAAGTGAGAACAATGTTCCTTTTCTCTGTAGAAGCTTTACTTTGAAAGATAATCACGATCATTTGAAAATCAGTGAATTTCATGGAATGTTTGTGTGAGAAACGCACATGTGTTGCTCTGAAATGAGAAGCGTCTGTTGGGATATGTCAAAGTATGGTTAAAAGTGAGAACAGTGTTCCTTTTCTCTGTAGAAGCTTTACTTTGAAAGATAATCACGTTCTTTCAAAGTGTATGAATTTCATGAAATGCTTTTTTGAGAATCGCACATATGTTACTCTGAAATGAGAAGCATCTGTTTGCAATAAGTCAAAGTATGGTTAAAAGTGAGAACAGTGTTCCTTTTCTCTGTAGAAGCTTTATTTTGAAAGATAATCACGTTCTTTGAAAGTGTAAGAATTTCATGAAATGCTTTTGTGAGAAACGCACATGTGTTACTCTGAAATGAGAAGCGTCTGTTTGGAATATGTCAAAGTATGGTTAAAAGTGAGAACAGTGTTCCTTTTCTCTGTAGAAGCTTTACTTTGAAAGATAATCACGTTCATTTGAAAGTGTATGAATTTCATGAAATGCTTTTGTGAGAAACGCACATGTGTTACTCTGAAATGAGAAGTGTCTGTTTGGGATATGTCAAAGTATGGTTAAAAGTGAGAACAGTGTTCCTTTTCTCTGTAGAAGCTTTACGTTGAAAGATAATCACGTGCTTTTAAAGTGTATGAATTTCCTGAATTGCTTTTGTGAGAATCGTACATGTGTTACTCTGAAATGAGAAGCGTCTGTTTGGGATAGGTCAAAGTATGGTGAAAAGTGAGAACAGTGTTCCTTTTCTCTGTAGAAGCTTTACTTTGAAAGATAATCACGATCATTTGAAAATCAGTGAATTTCATGGAATGCTTTTGTGAGAAACGCACATGTGTTACTTTGAAATGAGAAGCGTCTGTTTGGGATATGTCAAAGTATGGTTAAAAGTGAGAACAGTGTTCCTTTTCTCTGTAGAAGCTTTACTTTGAAAGAAAATCATGTTCTTTGAAAGCAAAAGAATTTCATGAAATGCTTTTGTGAGAAACCCACATGTGTTACTCTGAAATGAGAAGCGTCTGTTTGGGATATGTCAAGTATGTTTAAATGTGAGAACAGTGTTCCTTTTCTCTGTAGAAGCTTTATTTTGAAAGATAATCACGTTTTTGGAAAGCAAACGAATTTCATGAAATGCTTTTGTGAGAAACGCACATGTGTTACTCTGAAATGAGAAGCGTCTGTTTGGAATATGTCAAAGTATGGTTAAAAGTGAGAACAGTGTTCCTTTTCTCTGTAGAAGCTTTACTTTGAAAGATAATCACGTTCGTTGAAAGTGTATGAATTCCATGAAATGCTTTTGTGTGAAACGCACATGTGTTACTCTGAAATGAGAAGTGTCTGTTTGGGATATGTCAAAGTATGGTTAAAAGTGAGAACAGTGTTCCTTTTCTCTGTAGAAGCTTTACCTTGAAAGATAATCACGTTCTTTGAAAGCAAAATAATTTCATGAAATGCTTTTGTGAGAAACGCACATGTGTTACTCTGAAATGAGAAGCGTCTGTTTGGGATAAGTCAATATGTTTAAAAGTGAGAACAGTGTTCCTTTTCTCTGTAGAAGCTTTACTTTGAAAGATAATCACGTTCTTTGAAAGTGTATGAATTTCATGAAATGCTTTTGTGAGAAACGCACATGTGTTACTCTGAAATGTGATGTGTCTGTTTGGGTTATGTCAAAGTATGGTTAAAAGTGAGAACAGTGTTCCTTTTCTTTGTAGAAGCTTTACCTTGAAAGATAATCACGTTCTTTGATAGTGTATGAATTTCCTGAAATGCTTTGGTGAGAATCGTACATGATTTACTCTGAAATGAGAAGCTTCTGTTTGTGATAGGTCAAAGTATGGTTAAAAGTGAGAACAGTGTTCCTTTTCTCTGTAGAAGCTTTACTTTGAAAGATAATCACGATCATTTGAAAATCAGTGAATTTCATGGAATGCTTTTGTGAGAAACGCACATGTGTTACTCTGAAATGAGAAGCGTCTGTTTGGGATCTGTCAAAGTATGGTTAAAAGTGAGAACAGTGTTCCTTTTCTCTGTAGAAGCTTTACTTTGAAAGAAAATCATGTTCTTTGAAAGCAAAATAATTTCATGAAATGCTTTTGTGAGAAACGCACATGTGTTACTCTGAAATGAGAAGCGTCTGTTTGGGATATGTCAAAGTATGGTTAAAAGTGAGAACAGTGTTCCTTTTCTCTGTAAAAGCTTTACTTTGAAAGATAATCATGTTCTTGGAAAGCAAACGAATTTCATGAAATGCTTTTTTGAGAAACGCACATGTTTTACTCTGAAATGAGAAGCGTCTGTTTGGAATATGTCAAAGTATGGTTAAAAGTGAGAACAGTGTTCCTTTTCTCTGTAGAAGATTTACTTTGAAAGATAATCACGATCATTTGAAAATCAGTGAATATCATGGAATGCTTTTGTGAGAAACGCACATGTGTTACTCTGAAATGAGAAGCGTCTGTTTAGGATAAGTCAAAGTATGGTTAAAAGTGAGAACAGTGTTCCTTTTCTCTGTAGAAGCTTTACTTTGAAAGATAATCACGTTCGTTGAAAGTGTATGAATTTCATGAAATGCTTTTGTGTGAAACGCACATGTGTTACTCTGAAATGAGAAGCGTCTGTTTGGGATATGTCAAAGTATGGTTAAAAGTGAGAACAGTGTTCCTTTTCTCTGTAGAAGCTTTACCTTGAAAGATAATCACGTTCTTTGAAAGCAAAATAATTTCATGAAATGCTTTTGTGAGAAACGCACATGTTTTACTCTGAAATGAGAAGCGTCTGTTTGGGATAAGTCAATATGTTTAAAAGTGAGAACAGTGTTCCTTTTCTCTGTAGAAGCTTTACTTTGAAAGATAATCACGTTCTTTGAAAGTGTATGAATTTCATGAAATGCTTTTGTGAGAAACGCACATGTGTTACTCTGAAATGAGATGTGTCTGTTTGGGTTATGTCAAAGTATGGTTAAAAGTGAGAACAGTGTTCCTTTTCTTTGTAGAAGCTTTACCTTGAAAGATAATCACGTTCTTTGATAGTGTATGAATTTCCTGAAATGCTTTGGTGAGAATCGTACATGATTTACTCTGAAATGAGAAGCTTCTGTTTGTGATAGGTCAAAGTATGGTTAAAAGTGAGAACAGTGTTCCTTTTCTCTGTAGAAGCTTTCCTTTGAAAGATAATCACGATCATTTGAAAGTCAGTGAATTTCATGAAATGCTTTTGTGAGAAACGCACATGTGTTACTCTGAAATGAGAAGCGTCTGTTTGGGATCTGTCAAAGTATGGTTAAAAGTGAGAACAGTGTTCCTTTTCTCTGTAGAAGCTTTACTTTGAAAGAAAATCATGTTCTTTGAAAGCAAAATAATTTCATGAAATGCTTTTGTGAGAAACGCACATGTGTTACTCTGAAATGAGAAGCGTCTGTTTGGGATATGTCAAAGTATGGTTAAAAGTGAGAACAGTGTTCCTTTTCTCTGTAAAAGCTTTACTTTGAAAGATAATCACGTTCTTGGAAAGCAAACGAATTTCATGAAATGCTTTTTTGAGAAACGCACATGTTTTACTCTGAAATGAGAAGCGTCTGTTTGGAATATGTCAAAGTATGGTTAAAAGTGAGAACAGTGTTCCTTTTCTCTGTAGAAGATTTACTTTGAAAGATAATCACGATCATTTGAAAATCAGTGAATATCATGGAATGCTTTTGTGAGAAACGCACATATGTTACTCTGAAATGAGAAGCGTCTGTTTAGGATAAGTCAAAGTATGGTTAAAAGTGAGAACAGTGTTCCTTTTCTCTGTAGAAGCTTTACTTTGAAAGATAATCACGTTCTTTGAATGTGTATGAATTTCATGAAATGCTTTTGTGAGAAACGCACATGTGTTACTCTGAAATGAGAAGCGTCTGTTTGGAATATGTCAAAGTATGGTTAAAAGTGAGAACAGTGTTCCTTTTCTCTGTAGAAGCTTTACTTTGAAAGATAATCACATTCATTGAAGGTGTATGAATTTCATGAAATGCTTTTGTGAGAAACGCACATGTGTTACTCTGAAATGAGAAGCGTCTGTTTGGGATATGTCAAAGTATGGTTAAAAGTGAGAGCAGTGTTCCTTTTCTCTGTAGAAGCTTTCCTTTGAAAGATAATCACGATCATTTGAAAGTCAGTGAATTTCATGAAATGCTTTTGTGAGAAACGCACATGTGTTACTCTGAAATGAGAAGCGTCTGTTTGGGATCTGTCAAAGTATGGTTAAAAGTGAGAACAGTGTTCCTTTTCTCTGTAGAAGCTTTACTTTGAAAGAAAATCATGTTCTTTGAAAGCAAAATAATTTCATGAAATGCTTTTGTGAGAAACGCACATGTGTTACTCTGAAATGAGAAGCGTCTGTTTGGGATATGTCAAAGTATGGTTAAAAGTGAGAACAGTGTTCCTTTTCTCTGTAGAAGCTTTACTTTGAAAGATAATCATGTTCTTGGAAATCAAACGAATTTCATGAAATGCTTTTGTGAGAAACGCACATGTTTTACTCTGAAATGAGAAGCGTCTGTTTGGAATATGTCAAAGTATGGTTAAAAGTGAGAACAGTGTTCCTTTTCTCTGTAGAAGATTTACTTTGAAAGATAATCACGATCATTTGAAAATCAGTGAATTTCATGGAATGCTTTTGTGAGAAACGCACATGTGTTACTCTGAAATGAGAAGCGTCTGTTTAGGATAAGTCAAAGTATGGTTAAAAGTGAGAACAGTGTTCCTTTTCTCTGTAGAAGCTTTACTTTGAAAGATAATCACGTTCTTTGAAAGTGTATGAATTTCATGAAATGCTTTTGTGAGAAACGCACATGTGTTACTCTGAAATGAGAAGCGTCTGTTTGGAATATGTCAAAGTATGGTTAAAAGTGAGAACAGTGTTCCTATTCTCTGTAGAAGCTTTACTTTGAAAGATAATCACATTCTTTGAAGGTGTATGAATTTCATGAAATGCTTTTGTGAGAAACGCACATGTGTTACTCTGAAATGAGAAGCGTCTGTTTGGGATATGTCAAAGTATGGTTAAAAGTGAGAACAGTGTTCCTTTTCTCTGTAGAAGCTTTCCTTTGAAAGATAATCACGATCATTTGAAAGTCAGTGAATTTCTTGAAATGCTTTTGTGAGAAACGCACATGTGTTACTCTGAAATGAGAAGTGTCTGTTTGGGATATGTCAAAGTATGGTTAAAAGTGAGAACAATGTTCCTTTTCTCTGTAGAAGCTTTACTTTGAAAGATAATCACGATCATTTGAAAGTCAGTGAATTTCATGAAATGCTTTAGTGAGAAACGCACATGTGTTACTCTGAAATGAGAAGCGTCTGTTTGGGATATGTCAAAGTATGGTTAAAAGTGAGAACAGTGTTCCATTTCTCTGTAGAAGCTTTACCTTGAAAGATAATCAGGTTCTTTTGAAAGCAAAAGATTTTCATGAAATGCTTTTGTGAGAAACGCACATGTGTTACTCTGAAATGAGAAGCGTCTGTTTGGGATATGTCAAAGTATGGTTAAAAGTGAGAACAGTGTTCCTTTTCTCTGTAGAAGCTTTACTTTGAAAGATAATCACGTTCTTTGAAAGTGTATGAATTTCATGAAATGCTTTTGTGAGAAACGCACATGTGTTACTCTGAAATGAGATGTGTCTGTTTGGGATATGTCAAAGTATGGTTAAAAGTGAGAACAGTGTTCCTTTTCTTTGTAGAAGCTTTACCTTTGAAAGATAATCACGTTCTTTGATAGTGTTTGAATTTCCTGAAATGCTTTTGTGAGAATCGTACATGATTTACTCTGAAATGAGAAGCGTCTGTTTGGGATATGTCAAAGTATGGTTAAAAGTGAGAACGGTGTTCCTTTTCTCTGTAGAAGCTTTACTTTGAAAGATAATCACGATCATTTGAAAGTCAGTGAATTTCATGAAATGCTTTTGTGAGAAACGCACATGTGTTACTCTGAAATGAGAAGCGTCTGTTTGGGATCTGTCAAAGTATGGTTAAAAGTGAGAACAGTGTTCCTTTTCTCTGTAGAAGCTTTACTTTGAAAGATAATCATGTTCTTTGAAAGCAAAATAATTTCATGAAATCCTTTTGTGAGAAACGCACATGTGTTACTCTGAAATGAGAAGCGTCTGTTTGGGATATGTCAAAGTATGGTTAAAAGTGAGAACAGTGTTCCTTTTCTCTGTAGAAGCTTTACTTTGAAAGATAATCATGTTCTTGGAAAGCAAACGAATTTCATGAAATGCTTTTTTGAGAAACGCACATGTTTTACTCTGAAATGAGAAGCGTCTGTTTGGAATATGTCAAAGTATGGTTAAAAGTGAGAACAGTGTTCCTTTTCTCTGTAGAAGATTTACTTTGAAAGATAATCACGATCATTTGAAAATCAGTGAATTTCATGAAATGCTTTTGTGAGAAACGCACATGTGTTACTCTGAAATGAGAAGCGTCTGTTTAGGATATGTCAAAGTATGGTTAAAAGTGAGAACAGTGTTCCTTTTCTCTGTAGAAGCTTTACTTTGAAAGATAATCACGTTCTTTGAAAGTGTATGAATTTCATGAAATGCTTTTGTGAGAAACGCACATGTGTTACTCTGAAATGAGAAGCGTCTGTTTGGAATATGTCAAAGTATGGTTAAAAGTGAGAACAGTGTTCCTTTTCTCTGTAGAAGCTTTACTTTGAAAGATAATCACATTCTTTGAAGGTGTATGAATTTCATGAAATGCTTTTGTGAGAAACGCACATGTGTTACTCTGAAATGAGAAGTGTCTGTTTGGGATATGTCAAAGTATGGTTAAAAGTGAGAGCAGTGTTCCTTTTCTCTGTAGAAGCTTTCCTTTGAAAGATAATCACGATCATTTGAAAGTCAGTGAATTTCATGAAATGCTTTTGTGAGAAACGCACATGTGTTACTCTGAAATGAGAAGCGTCTGTTGGGATATGTCAAAGTATGGTTAAAAGTGAGAACAGTGTTCCATTTCTCTGTAGAAGCTTTACCTTGAAAGATAATCACGTTCTTTGAAAGCAAAAGAATTTCATGAAATGCTTTTGTGAGAAACGCACATGTGTTACTCTGAAATGAGAAGCGTCTGTTTGGGATATGTCAAAGTATGGTTAAAAGTGAGAACAGTGTTCCTTTTCTCTGTAGAAGCTTTACTTTGAAAGATAATCACGTTCTTTGAAAGTGTATGAATTTCATGAAATGCTTTTGTGAGAAACGCACATGTGTTACTCTGAAATGAGATGTGTCTGTTTGGGTTATGTCAAAGTATGGTTAAAAGTGAAAACAGTGTTCCTTTTCTTTGTAGAAGCTTTACCTTGAAAGATAATCACGTTCTTTGAAAGTGTATGAATTTCATGAAATGCTTTTTTGAGAAACGCACATGTTTTACTCTGAAATGAGAAGCGTCTGTTTGGGATATGTCAAAGTATGGTTAAAAGTGAGAACAGTGTTCCTTTTCTCTGTAGAAGATTTACTTTGAAAGATAATCACGATCATTTGAAAATCAGTGAATTTCATGGAATGCTTTTGTGAGAAACGCACATGTGTTACTCTGAAATGAGAAGCGTCTGTTTAGGATAAGTCAAAGTATGGTTAAAAGTGAGAACAGTGTTCCTTTTCTCTGTAGAAGCTTTACTTTGAAAGATAATCACGTTCTTTGAAAGTGTATGAATTTCATGAAATGCTTTTGTGAGAAACGCACATGTGTTACTCTGAAATGAGAAGCGTCTGTTTGGAATATGTCAAAGTATGGTTAAAAGTGAGAACAGTGTTCCTTTTCTCTGTAGAAGCTTTACTTTGAAAGATAATCACATTCTTTGAAGGTGTATGAATTTCATGAAATGCTTTTGTGAGAAACGCACATGTGTTACTCTGAAATGAGAAGTGTCTGTTTGGGATATGTCAAAGTATGGTTAAAAGTGAGAACAGTGTTCCTTTTCTCTGTAGAAGCTTTACTTTGAAAGATAATCACGATCATTTGAAAGTCAGTGAATTTCTTGAAATGCTTTTGTGAGAAACGCACATGTGTTACTCTGAAATGAGAAGTGTCTGTTTGGGATATGTCAAAGTATGGTTAAAAGTGAGAACAATGTTCCTTTTCTCTGTAGAAGCTTTACTTTGAAAGATAATCACGATCATTTGAAAATCAGTGAATTTCATGAAATGCTTTAGTGAGAAACGCACATGTGTTACTCTGAAATGAGAAGCGTCTGTTGGGATATGTGAAAGTATGGTTAAAAGTGAGAACAGTGTTCCATTTCTCTGTAGAAGCTTTACCTTGAAAGATAATCAGGTTCTTTGAAAGCAAAAGATTTTCATGAAATGCTTTTGTGAGAAACGCACATGTGTTACTCTGAAATGAGAAGCGTCTGTTTAGGATAAGTCAAAGTATGGTTAAAAGTGAGAACAGTGTTCCTTTTCTCTGTAGAAGCTTTACTTTGAAAGATAATCACGTTCTTTGAAAGTGTATGAATTTCATGAAATGCTTTTGTGAGAAACGCACATGTGTTACTCTGAAATGAGATGTGTCTGTTTGGGTTATGTCAAAGTATGGTTAAAAGTGAGAACAGTGTTCCTTTTCTTTGTAGAAGCTTTACCTTGAAAGATAATCACGTTCTTTGATAGTGTTTGAATTTCCTGAAATGCTTTTGTGAGAATCGTACATGATTTACTCTGAAATGAGAAGCTTCTGTTTGGGATATGTCAAAGTATGGTTAAAAGTGAGAACGGTGTTCCTTTTCTCTGTAGAAGCTTTACTTTGAAAGATAATCACGATCATTTGAAAGTCAGTGAATTTCATGAAATGCTTTTGTGAGAAACGCACATGTGTTACTCTGAAATGAGAAGCGTCTGTTTGGGATCTGTCAAAGTATGGTTAAAAGTGAGAACAGTGTTCCTTTTCTCTGTAGAAGCTTTACTTTGAAAGATAATCACGTTCTTTGAAAGCAAAATAATTTCATGAAATCCTTTTGTGAGAAACGCACATGTGTTACTCTGAAATGAGAAGCGTCTGTTTGGGATATGTCAAAGTATGGTTAAAAGTGAGAACAGTGTTCCTTTTCTCTGTAGAAGCTTTACTTTGAAAGATAATCATGTTCTTGGAAAGCAAACGAATTTCATGAAATGCTTTTTTGAGAAACGCACATGTTTTACTCTGAAATGAGAAGCGTCTGTTTGGAATATGTCAAAGTATGGTTAAAAGTGAGAACAGTGTTCCTTTTCTCTGTAGAAGCTTTACTTTGAAAGATAATCACGATCATTTGAAAATCAGTGAATTTCATGAAATGCTTTTGTGAGAAACGCACATGTGTTACTCTGAAATGAGAAGCGTCTGTTTAGGATATGTCAAAGTATGGTTAAAAGTGAGAACAGTGTTCCTTTTCTCTGTAGAAGCTTTACTTTGAAAGATAATCACGTTCTTTGAAAGTGTATGAATTTCATGAAATGCTTTTGTGAGAAACGCACATGTGTTACTCTGAAATGAGAAGCGTCTGTTTGGAATATGTCAAAGTATGGTTAAAAGTGAGAACAGTGTTCCTTTTCTCTGTAGAAGCTTTACTTTGAAAGATAATCACATTCTTTGAAGGTGTATGAATTTCATGAAATGCTTTTGTGAGAAACGCACATGTGTTACTCTGAAATGAGAAGTGTCTGTTTGGGATATGTCAAAGTATGGTTAAAAGTGAGAACAGTGTTCCTTTTCTCTGTAGAAGCTTTCCTTTGAAAGATAATCACGATCATTTGAAAGTCAGTGAATTTCATGAAATGCTTTTGTGAGAAACGCACATGTGTTACTCTGAAATGAGAAGCGTCTGTTGGGATATGTCAAAGTATGGTTAAAAGTGAGAACAGTGTTCCATTTCTCTGTAGAAGCTTTACCTTGAAAGATAATCACGTTCTTTGAAAGCAAAAGAATTTCATGAAATGCTTTTGTGAGAAACGCACATGTGTTACTCTGAAATGAGAAGCGTCTGTTTAGGATAAGTCAAAGTATGGTTAAAAGTGAGAACAGTGTTCCTTTTCTCTGTAGAAGCTTTACTTTGAAAGATAATCACGTTCTTTGAAAGTGTATGAATTTCATGAAATGCTTTTGTGAGAAACGCACATGTGTTACTCTGAAATGAGATGTGTCTGTTTGGGTTATGTCAAAGTATGGTTAAAAGTGAGAACAGTGTTCCTTTTCTTTGTAGAAGCTTTACCTTGAAAGATAATCACGTTCTTTGATAGTGTATGAATTTCCTGAAATGCTTTTGTGAGAATCGTACATGATTTACTCTGAAATGAAAAGCTTCTGTTTGTGATAGGTCAAAGTATGGTTAAAAGTGAGAAGAGTGTTCCTTTTCTCTGTAGAAGCTTTACTTTGAAAGATAATCACGATCATTTGAAAGTCAGTGAATTTCATGAAATGCTTTTGTGAGAAACGCACATGTGTTACTCTGAAATGAGAAGCATCTGTTTGGGATCTGTCAAAATATGGTTAAAAGTGAGAACAATGTTCCTTTTCTCTGTAGAAGCTTTACTTTGAAAGATAATCATGTTCTTTGAAAGCAAAATAATTTCATGAAATGCTTTTGTGAGAAACGCACATGTGTTACTCTGAAATGAGAAGCGTCTGTTTGGGATATGTCAAAGTATGGTTAAAAGTGAGAACAGTGTTCCTTTTCTCTGTAGAAGCTTTACTTTGAAAGATAATCATGTTCTTGGAAAGCAAACGAATTTCATGAAATGCTTTTTTGAGAAACGCACATGTTTTACTCTGAAATGAGAAGCGTCTGTTTGGAATATGTCAAAGTATGGTTAAAAGTGAGAACAGTGTTCCTTTTCTCTGTAGAAGCTTTACTTTGAAAGATAATTACGATCATTTGAAAATCAGTGAATTTCATGAAATGCTTTTGTGAGAAACGCACATGTGTTACTCTGAAATGAGAAGCGTCTGTTTAGGATAAGTCAAAGTATGGTTAAAAGTGAGAACAGTGTTCCTTTTCTCTGTAGAAGCTTTACTTTGAAAGATAATCACGTTCTTTGAAAGTGTATGAATTTCATGAAATGCTTTTGTGAGAAACGCACATGTGTTACTCTGAAATGAGAAGCGTCTGTTTGGAATATGTCAAAGTATGGTTAAAAGTGAGAACAGTGTTCCTTTTCTCTGTAGAAGCTTTACTTTGCAAGATAATCACATTCTTTGAAGGTGTATGAATTTCATGAAATGCTTTTGTGAGAAACGCACATGTGTTACTCTGAAATGAGAAGTGTCTGTTTGGGATATGTCAAAGTATGGTTAAAAGTGAGAGCAGTGTTCCTTTTCTCTGTAGAAGCTTTCCTTTGAAAGATAATCACGATCATTTGAAAGTCAGTGAATTTCATGAAATGCTTTTGTGAGAAACGCACATGTGTTACTCTGAAATGAGAAGTGTCTGTTTGGGATATGTCAAAGTATGGTTAAAAGTGAGAACAGTGTTCCTTTTCTCTGTAGAAGCTTTACTTTGAAAGATAATCACGATCATTTGAAAGTCAGTGAATTTCATGAAATGCTTTTGTGAGAAATGCACATGTGTTACTCTGAAATGAGAAGCGTCTGTTTGGGATATGTGAAAGTATGGTTAAAAGTTAGAACAGTGTTCCTTTTCTCTGTAGAAGCTTTACTTTGAAAGATAATCACGTTCTTTGAAAGCAAACGAATTTCATGAAATGCTTTTGTGAGAAACGCACATGTGTTACTCTGAAATGAGAAGCGTCTGTTTGGGATATGTCAAAGTATGGTTAAAAGTTAGAACAGTGTTCCTTTTCTCTGTATAAGCTTTACTTTGAAAGATAATCATGTTCTTTGAAAGCAAACGAATTTCATGAAATGCTTTTGTGAGAAACGCACATGTGTTACTCTGAAATGAGAAGCGTCTGTTTGGGATATGTCAAAGTATGGTTAAAAGTGAGAACAGTGTTCCTTTTCTCTGTAGAAGCTTTACTTTGAAAGATAATCACGTTCGTTGAAAGTGTATGAATTTCATGAAAAGCTTTTGTGAGAAACGCACATGTGTTACTCTGAAATGAGAAGCGTCTGTTTGGAATATGTCAAAGTATGGTTAAAAGTGAGAACAGTGTTCCTTTTCTCTGTAGAAGATTTACTTTGAAAGATAATCACGATCATTTGAAAATCAGTGAATTTCATGAAATGCTTTTGTGAGAAACGCACATGTGTTACTCTGAAATGAGAAGCGTCTGTTTAGGATAAGTCAAAGTATGGTTAAAAGTGAGAACAGTGTTCCTTTTCTCTGTAGAAGCTTTACTTTGAAAGATAATCACGTTCTTTGAAAGTGTATGAATTTCATGAAATGCTTTTGTGAGAAACGCACATGTGTTACTCTGAAATGAGAAGCGTCTGTTTGGAATATGTCAAAGTATGGTTAAAAGTGAGAACAGTGTTCCTTTTCTCTGTAGAAGCTTTACTTTGAAAGATAATCACATTCTTTGAAGGTGTATGAATTTCATGAAATGCTTTTGTGAGAAACGCACATGTGTTACTCTGAAATGAGAAGCGTCTGTTTGGGATATGTCAAAGTATGGTTAAAAGTGAGAGCAGTGTTCCTTTTCTCTGTAGAAGCTTTCCTTTGAAAGATAATCACGATCATTTGAAAGTCAGTGAATTTCATGAAATGCTTTTGTGAGAAACGCACATGTGTTACTCTGAAATGAGAAGCGTCTGTTGGGATATGTGAAAGTATGGTTAAAAGTGAGAACAGTGTTCCATTTCTCTGTAGAAGCTTTACCTTGAAGATAATCAGGTTCTTTGAAAGCAAAAGATTTTCATGAAATGCTTTTGTGAGAAACGCACATGTGTTACTCTGAAATGAGAAGCGTCTGTTTAGGATAAGTCAAAGTATGGTTAAAAGTGAGAACAGTGTTCCTTTTCTCTGTAGAAGCTTTACTTTGAAAGATAATCACGTTCTTTGAAAGTGTATGAATTTCATGAAATGCTTTTGTGAGAAACGCACATGTGTTACTCTGAAATGAGATGTGTCTGTTTGGGTTATGTCAAAGTATGTTTAAAAGTGAGAACAGTGTTCCTTTTCTTTGTAGAAGCTTTACCTTGAAAGATAATCACGTTCTTTGATAGTGTATGAATTTCCTGAAATGCTTTTGTGAGAATCGTACATGATTTACTCTGAAATGAAAAGCTTCTGTTTGTGATAGGTCAAAGTATGGTTAAAAGTGAGAACAGTGTTCCTTTTCTCTGTAGAAGCTTTACTTTGAAAGATAATCACGATCATTTGAAAATCAGTGAATTTCATGGAATGCTTTTGTGAGAAACGCACATGTGTTACTCTGAAATGAGAAGCGTCTGTTTGGGATCTGTCAAAGTATGGTTAAAAGTGAGAACAATGTTCCTTTTCTCTGTAGAAGCTTTACTTTGAAAGAAAATCATGTTCTTTGAAAGCAAAATAATTTCATGAAATGCTTTTGTGAGAAACGCACATGTGTTACTCTGAAATGAGAAGCGTCTGTTTGGGATATGTCAAAGTATGGTTAAAAGTGAGAACAGTGTTCCTTTTCTCTGTAGAAGCTTTACTTTGAAAGATAATCATGTTCTTGGAAAGCAAACGAATTTCATGAAATGCTTTTTTGAGAAACGCACATGTTTTACTCTGAAATGAGAAGCGTCTGTTTGGAATATGTCAAAGTATGGTTAAAAGTGAGAACAGTGTTCCTTTTCTCTGTAGAAGCTTTACTTTGCAAGATAATCACATTCTCTGAAGGTGTATGAATTTCATGAAATGCTTTTGTGAGAAACGCACATGTGTTACTCTGAAATGAGAAGTGTCTGTTTGGGATATGTCAAAGTATGGTTAAAAGTGAGAACAGTGTTCCTTTTCTCTGTAGAAGCTTTCCTTTGAAAGATAATCACGATCATTTGAAAGTCAGTGAATTTCATGAAATGCTTTTGTGAGAAACGCACATGTGTTACTCTGAAATGAGAAGTGTCTGTTTGGGATATGTCAAAGTATGGTTAAAAGTGAGAACAATGTTCCTTTTCTCTGTAGAAGCTTTACTTTGAAAGATAATCACGATCATTTGAAAATCAGTGAATTTCATGAAATGCTTTTGTGAGAAATGCACATGTGTTACTCTGAAATGAGAAGCGTCTGTTTGGGATATGTGAAAGTATGGTTAAAAGTTAGAACAGTGTTCCTTTTCTCTGTAGAAGCTTTACTTTGAAAGATAATCATGTTCTTTGAAAGCAAACGAATTTCATGAAATGCTTTTGTGAGAAACGCACATGTGTTACTCTGAAATGAGAAGCGTCTGTTTGGGATATGTCAAAGTATGGTTAAAAGTTAGAACAGTGTTCCTTTTCTCTGTATAAGCTTTACTTTGAAAGATAATCATGTTCTTTGAAAGCAAACGAATTTCATGAAATGCTTTTGTGAGAAACGCACATGTGTTACTCTGAAATGAGAAGCGTCTGTTTGGGATATGTCAAAGTATGGTTAAAAGTGAGAACAGTGTTCCTTTTCTCTGTAGAAGCTTTACTTTGAAAGATAATCACGTTCGTTGAAAGTGTATGAATTTCATGAAATGCTTTTGTGAGAAACGCACATGTGTTACTCTGAAATGAGAAGCGTCTGTTTGGAATATGTCAAAGTATGGATAAAAGTGAGAACAGTGTTCCTTTTCTCTGTAGAAGCTTTACTTTGAAAGATAATCACATTCTTTGAAAGTGTATGAATTTCATGAAAAGCTTTTGTGAAAAACGCACATGTGTTACTCTGAAATGAGAAGCGTCTGTTTGGGATATGTCAAAGTATGGTTAAAAGTGAGAACAGTGTTCCTTTTCTCTGTAGAAGCTTTACGTTGAAAGATAATCACGTGCTTTGAAAGTGTATGAATTTCCTGAATTGCTTTTGTGAGAATCGTACATGTATTACTCTGAAATGAGAAGCGTCTGTTTGGGATATGTCAAAGTATGGTGAAAAGTGAGAACAGTGTTCCTTTTCTCTGTAGAAGATTTACTTTGAAAGATAATCACGATCATTTGAAAGTCAGTGAATTTCATGAAATGCTTTTGTGAGAAACGCACATGTGTTACTATGAAATGAGAAGCGTCTGTTTGGGATATGTCAAAGTATGGTTAAAAGTGAGAACAGTGTTCCTTTTCTCTGTAGAAGCTTTACTTTGAAAGAAAATCATGTTCTTTGAAAGCAAAAGAATTTCATGAAATGCTTTTGTGAGAAACGCACATGTGTTACACTGAAATGAGAAGCGTGTGTTTGGGATATGTCAAAGTATGGTTAAAAGTGATAACAGTGTTCCTTTGCTCTTTAGAAGCTTTACTTTGAAAGATAATAATGTTCTTTGAAAGCAAAATAATTTCATGAAATGCTTTTGCGAGAAACGCACATGTGTTACTCTGAAATGAGAAGCATCTGTTTGGGATATGTCAAGTATGTTTAAAAGTGAGAACAGTGTTCCTTTTCTCTGTAGAAGCTTTACTTTGAAAGATAATCACGTTCTTGGAAAGCAAACGAATTTCATGAAATGCTTTTGTGAGAAACGCACATGTGTTACTCTGAAATGAGAAGCGTCTCTTTGGAATATGTCAAAGTATGGTTAAAAGTGAGAACAGTGTTCCTTTTCTCTGTAGAAGCTTTACCTTGAAAGATAATCACGTTCTTTGAAAGCAAAAGAATTTCATGAAATGCTTTTGTGAGAAACGCACATGTGTTACTCTGAAATGAGAAGCGTCTGTTTGGGATATGTCAAAGTATGGTTAAAAGTGAGAACAGTGTTCCTTTTCTCTGTAGAAGCTTTACTTTGAAAGATAATCACGATCATTTGAAAGTCAGTGAATTTCATGGTATGCTTTTGTGAGAAACGCACATGTGTTGCTCTGAAATGAGAAGCGTCTGTTGGGATATGTCAAAGTATGGTTAAAACTGAGAACAGTGTTCCTTTTCTCTGTAGAAGCTTTACTTTGAAAGATAATCACGTTCTTTCAAAGTGTATGAATTTCATGAAATGCTTTTTTGAGAATCGCACATGTGTTACTCTGAAATGAGAAGCATCTGTTTGGGATAAGTCAAAGTATGGTTAAAAGTGAGAACAGTGTTCCTTTTCTCTGTAGAAGCTTTATTTTGAAAGATTATCACGTTCTTTGAAAGTGTATGAATTTCATGAAATGCTTTTGTGAGAAACGCACATGTGTTACTCTGAAATGAGAAGCGTCTGTTTGGAATATGTCAAAGTATGGTTAAAAGTGAGAACAGTGTTCCTTTTCTCTGTAGAAGCTTTACTTTGAAAGATAATCACGTTCGTTGAAAGTGTATGAATTTCATGAAATGTTTTTGTGAGAAACGCACATGTGTTACTCTGAAATGAGAAGTGTCTGTTTGGGATATGTCAAAGTATGGTTAAAAGTGAGAACAGTGTTCCTTTTCTCTGTAGAAGCTTTACGTTGAAAGATAATCACGTGCTTTGAAAGTGTATGAATTTCCTGAATTGCTTTTGTGAGAATCGTACATGTGTTACTCTGAAATGAGAAGCGTCTGTTTGGGATAGGTCAAAGTATGGTGAAAAGTGAGAACAGTGTTCCTTTTCTCTGTAGAAGCTTTACTTTGAAAGATAATCACGATCATTTGAAAATCAGTGAATTTCATGGAATGCTTTTGTGAGAAACGCACATGTGTTACTTTGAAATGAGAAGCGTCTGTTTGGGATATGTCAAAGTATGGTTAAAAGTGAGAACAGTGTTCCTTTTCTCTGTAGAAGCTTTATTTGAAAGAAAACCATGTTCTTTGAAAGCAAAAGAATTTCATGAAATGCTTTTGTGAGAAACCCACATGTGTTACTCTGAAATGAGAAGCGTCTGTTTGGGATATGTCATCTATGTTTAAATGTGAGAACAGTGTTCCTTTTCTCTGTAGAAGCTTTAATTTGAAAGATAACCACGTTCTTGGAAAACAAACGAATTTCATGAAATGCTTTTGTGAGAAACGCACATGTGTTACTCTGAAATGAGAAGCGTCTGTTTGGAATATGTCAAAGTATGGTTAAAAGTGAGAACAGTGTTCCTTTTCTCTGTAGAAGCTTTACTTTGAAAGATAATCACGTTCGTTGAAAGTGTATGAATTTCATGAAATGCTTTTGTGAGAAACGCACATGTGTTACTCTGAAATGAGAAGTGTCTGTTTGGGATATGTCAAAGTATGGTTAAAAGTGAGAACAGTGTTCCTTTTCTCTGTAGAAGCTTTACTTTGAAAGATAATCACGTTGTTTGAAAGCAAAAGAATTTCATGAAATGCTTTTGTGAGAAACGCACATGTGTTACTCTGAAATGAGAAGCGTCTGTTTGGGATATGTCAAAGTATGGTTAAAAGTGAGAACAGTGTTCCTTTTCTCTGTAGAAGCTTTACTTTGAAAGATAATCACGTTCTTTCAAAGTGTATGAATTTCAGGAAATGCTCTTTTGAGAATCGCACATGTGTTACTCTGAAATGAGAAGCGTCTGTTTGGGATAAGTCAATATGGTTAAAAGTGAGAACAGTGTTCCTTTTCTCTGTAGAAGCTTTACTTTGAAAGATAATCACGTTCTTTGAAAGTGTATGAATTTCATGAAATGCTTTTGTGAGAAACGCACATGTGTTACTCTGAAATGAGATGTGTCTGTTTGGGTTATGTCAAAGTATGGTTAAAAGTGAGAACAGTGTTCCTTTTCTTTGTAGAAGCTTTACCTTGAAAGATAATCACGTTCTTTGATAGTGTATGAATTTCCTGAAATGCTTTTGTGAGAATCGTACATGATTTACTCTGAAATGAGAAGCGTCTGTTTGTGATAGGTCAAAGTATGGTTAAAAGTGAGAACAGTGTTCCTTTTCTCTGTAGAAGATTTACTTTGAAAGATAATCACGATCATTTGAAAATCAGTGAATTTCATGGAATGCTTTTGTGAGAAACGCACATGTGTTACTCTGAAATGAGAAGCGTCTGTTTGGGATATGTCAAAGTATGGTTAAAAGTGAGAACAGTGTTCCTTTTCTCTGTAGAAGCTTTAATTTGAAAGAAAATCATGTTCTTTGAAAGCAAAATAATTTCATGAAATGCTTTTGTGAGAAACGCACATGTGTTACTCTGAAATGAGAAGCGTCTGTTTGGGATATGTCAAAGTATGGTTAAAAGTGAGAACAGTGTTCCTTTTCTCTGTAGAAGCTTTACTTTGAAAGATAATCATGTTCTTGGAAAGCAAACGAATTTCATGAAATGCTTTTTTGAGAAACGCACATGTTTTACTCTGAAATGAGAAGCGTCTGTTTGGAATATGTCAAAGTATGGTTAAAAGTGAGAACAGTGTTCCTTTTCTCTGTAGAAGATTTACTTTGAAAGATAATCACGATCATTTGAAAATCAGTGAATTTCAGGGAATGCTTTTGTGAGAAACGCACATGTGTTACTCTGAAATGAGAAGTGTCTGTTTGGAATATGTCAAAGTATGGTTAAAAGTGAGAACAGTGTTCCTTTTCTCTGTAGAAGCTTTACTTTGAAAGATAATCACATTCTTTGAAGGTGTATGAATTTCATGAAATGCTTTTGTGAGAAACGCACATGTGTTACTCTGAAATGAGAAGTGTCTGTTTGGGATATGTCAAAGTATGGTCAAAAGTGAGAGCAGTGTTCCTTTTCTCTGTAGAAGCTTTCCTTTGAAAAATAATCACGATCATTTGAAAGTCAGTGAATTTCATGAAATGCTTTTGTGAGAAACGCACATGTGTTACTCTGAAATGAGAAGTGTCTGTTTGGGATATGTCAAAGTATGGTTAAAAGTGAGAACAATGTTCCTTTTCCCTGTAGAAGCTTTACTTTGAAAGATAATCACGATCATTTGAAAATCAGTGAATTTCATGGAATGCTTTTGTGAGAAACGCACATGTGTTACTTTGAAATGAGAAGCGTCTGTTTGGGATATGTCAAAGTATGGTTAAAAGTGAGAACAGTGTTCCTTTTCTCTGTAGAAGCTTTACGTTGAAAGATAATCACGTGCTTTGAAAGTGTATGAATTTCCTGAATTGCTTTTGTGAGAATCGTACATGTGTTACTCTGAAATGAGAAGCGTCTGTTTGGAATATGTCAAAGTATGGTTAAAAGTGAGAACAGTGTTCCTTTTCTCTGTAGAAGCTTTACTTTGAAAGATAATCACGTTCGTTGAAAGTGTATGAATTTCATGAAATGTTTTTGTGAGAAACGCACATGTGTTACTCTGAAATGAGAAGTGTCTGTTTGGGATATGTCAAAGTATGGTTAAAAGTGAGAACAGTGTTCCTTTTCTCTGTAGAAGCTTTACTTTGAAAGATAATCACGATCATTTGAAAATCAGTGAATTTCATGGAATGCTTTTGTGAGAAACGCACATGTGTTACTTTGAAATGAGAAGCGTCTGTTTGGGATATGTCAAAGTATGGTTAAATGTGAGAACAGTGTTCCTTTTCTCTGTAGAAGCTTTACGTTGAAAGATAATCACGTGCTTTGAAAGTGTATGAATTTCCTGAATTGCTTTTGTGAGAATCGTACATGTGTTACACTGAAATGAGAAGCGTCTGTTTGGAATATGTCAAAGTATGGTTAAAAGTGAGAACAGTGTTCCTTTTCTCTGTAGAAGCTTTACTTTGAAAGATAATCACGTTCGTTGAAAGTGTATGAATTTCATGAAATGTTTTTGTGAGAAACGCACATGTGTTACTCTGAAATGAGAAGTGTCTGTTTGGGATATGTCAAAGTATGGTTAAAAGCGAGAACAGTGTTCCTTTTATCTGTAGAAGCTTTACGTTGAAAGATAATCACGTGCTTTGAAAGTGTATGAATTTCCTGAATTGTTTTTGTGAGAATCGTACATGTGTTACTCTGAAATGAGAAGCGTCTGTTTGGGATAGGTCAAAGTATGGTGAAAAGTGAGAACAGTGTTCCTTTTCTCTGTAGAAGCTTTACTTTGAAAGATAATCACGATCATTTGAAAATCAGTGAATTTCATGGAATGCTTTTGTGAGAAACGCACATGTGTTACTTTGAAATGAGAAGCGTCTGTTTGGGATATGTCAAAGTATGGTTAAAAGTGAGAACAGTGTTCCTTTTCTCTGTAGAAGCTTTACTTTGAAAGAAAATCATGTTCTTTGAAAGCAAAAGAATTTCATGAAATGCTTTTGTGAGAAACCCACATGTGTTACTCTGAAATGAGAAGCGTCTGTTTGGGATATGTCATCTATGTTTAAATGTGAGAACAGTGTTCCTTTTCTCTGTAGAAGCTTTATTTTGAAAGATAACCACGTTCTTGGAAAGCAAACGAATTTCATGAAATGCTTTTGTGAGAAACGCACATGTGTTACTCTGAAATGAGAAGCGTCTGTTTGGAATATGTCAAAGTATGGTTAAAAGTGAGAACAGTGTTCCTTTTCTCTGTAGAAGCTTTACTTTGAAAGATAATCACGTTCGTTGAAAGTGTATGAATTTCATGAAATGCTTTTGTGAGAAACGCACATGTGTTACTCTGAAATGAGAAGTGTCTGTTTGGGATATGTCAAAGTATGGTTAAAAGTGAGAACAGTGTTCCTTTTCTCTGTAGAAGCTTTACCTTGAAAGATAATCAAGTTCTTTGAAAGCAAAAGAATTTCATGAAATGCTTTTGTGAGAAACGCACATGTGTTACTCTGAAATGAGAAGCGTCTGTTTGGGATATGTCAAAGTATGGTTAAAAGTGAGAACAGTGTTCCTTTTCTCTGTAGAAGCTTTACTTTGAAAGATAATCACGTTCTTTCAAAGTGTATGAATTTCAGGAAATGCTCTTTTGAGAATCGCACATGTGTTACTCTGAAATGAGAAGCGTCTGTTTGGGATAAGTCAATATGGTTAAAAGTGAGAACAGTGTTCCTTTTCTCTGTAGAAGCTTTACTTTGAAAGATAATCACGTTCTTTGAAAGTGTATGAATTTCATGAAATGCTTTTGTGAGAAACGCACATGTGTTACTCTGAAATGAGATGTGTCTGTTTGGGTTATGTCAAAGTATGGTTAAAAGTGAGAACAGTGTTCCTTTTCTTTGTAGAAGCTTTACCTTGAAAGATAATCACGTTCTTTGATAGTGTATGAATTTCCTGAAATGCTTTTGTGAGAATCGTACATGATTTACTCTGAAATGAGAAGCGTCTGTTTGTGATAGGTCAAAGTATGGTTAAAAGTGAGAACAGTGTTCCTTTTCTCTGTAGAAGATTTACTTTGAAAGATAATCACGATCATTTGAAAATCAGTGAATTTCATGGAATCC
>CADCXT010004303.1:0-18874 GCA_902806775.1 Microtus agrestis | reverse complement strand
CTCCAGTCATTAATTGTCTATAGCTCTTCATATAGGTGTGTGATGTTGGTGATTTTGTGTAACTTCCCCCTTCCACATTGGCATGTCAACTGGTGTTGCTATAGTTAGGCCTTATTTAGGCAACCATATTGTTGAACTTTCAGGGATGCAGTTTTCCTGTCACGTACAAACAACACTATATTATAGCAGACATTCTGATTTAACACATGTTTACAGAGTCACATTTTTTTCAAATGCACATGGATTCAAAGATGAACCTTATTTGAGTTATATACAAACATAACTTCAATTTTATAACATATGTCCTCTGGCCTCAATGTAATTAAGTCAGGAAACCTTGAAAAACTATCTGATCTGGGCTTGGAGGCTCACACCTGCGTTCCTAGCACTCAGAACGCTAAGAGACTTCCATTGGTGTAAGTTTAAAGGCAGTCTTGACTCCTTGGTGAGTTCAGTCCAACAGACACTATAGTGTGAAACCCTGTCTCAAGACAAAAATAAACCACCAAAAAGATATCTGAAAAACTAGAAGTGTTTGATGACCAATACTAAACATTTCAACGATGCTCATGTCATTAGGATCTCAGTTCCAACTCCTGTCACTTCTCTGGTCCTTACGATCGCCAGTGACAGTATTGAGGTGAGATCCACAGAGTGTCATTAGTGTAGAAGACAGGTCATACTGATTTTACAGAGTGGTGCATGCTCAAATGATAAGAGTGGGCAATAATCAAAGAGATCACTGCGATGATCTAATTTTTAGGCAGTCATTACGGTATTTTCTTTTTTTAAATTAATGTTTATAATAAAATGCACTACTATGGTTTTCATTTGGCCATTTTTATTACACACTTTGTTCTTATTGATCCCCCTCCTCTGCCCTTCCTTCTACCATGCTTACGTCCAACAGGGGGCTAATTCTAAAATATTTAAGGAATATCAAATAATTAAATAGCAGAAAGTCAATAAGCAAGCTAATGATCTGAATACACAGCTCTGAAAAGAAGCATAAATGCTCACTAAATACTTGTAAGGTGTTCAACACTTTTAGCCACCAGAGAAATACAAATTAATTTTTTTATATTATTTTGTAAGGTATCTCCAAAATAAATGGCTTTCCTGGAGGAACTTTGTCCTGCCAAGGTGACTGGAAAGGCTATTTAGATTGATTCTCTCTAAAAAGGATGATAGTGTGCCTTTGTTCTTTATCTGACACTCTTCCGTTACATATATATGCATATATAGTAATCATATAAACTTTAAGGCTCCTGGAGCCAGTTGGAGTTAATATACTAATGACTTCCCGAGCAGTTTTTTATGTCATGCTTTCTCCTGGAACATGAGACATAACTTTGCATCTATTCTTCTGATCAGTAATTAAAACTCTTCTGTTCTTGTCATTGATTTCATGCAACGTTTATTATAAGGAAAGGTATCCAGTATTCTCCAAGCCCGTTAATATCTGTCCTGCCAGGATTTTGTCCACTTCATGCAAACTAGAGCTGTCTGGGAAGAGGGAACCTTGAATGAAAAAGTGCCTCGATAAGATTGGCCTGTGGGCAAGCCTGTGGGGCATTTCCATGATTGGGCCTTGATGTGGGAGGGCCCAGCCCACTGTGGGTGGTACCACCACTGGAAAAGTGGGCCTGGATTGTATAAGAAAGCAAACTGAGCAAATTAAATGGAAAGCAAGCCAGTAAGCAGCACTCTTCCATGCTTTCTGCTTCAGCTTCTGCCCCCATGTTCTTGGCCATGGATGTGAGGGCAATCTTGCTGCTCCATCTGTCACTCCATTGATTGCCAGGGTTGGGTTCCTGGCCTGACTTCCCTGGACCATAAACTACAAAATTTTCTTTCATCATCATAGCAATAGAAAGAAAACTAAGACAGCATTGGTACTAGAATCATGGGGCATTTCTCTGAAGACTGGACCATGCAGTTTGTGGACCAGGGAGGACTGTGGGATTGTATCGACCTTTGGACTGGAATAAAAAACATCGAGTGTTCTGATCTTAATCTTTTGTGAGAATTTGGAGATAATTCTGAGAGCAGTAAAAAATGACAGGTGCCTGGACTGTGAAGTTTCAGAGGGAAGTTTGAGGGTCCCTTAAAGACTGTACCTATTGGTGCTATTCATGTACTATTTTTATTTAAGAACCTGTGGTTCTTTTCAGTAGGCTCTGAAGAACTGGCTTAGTTTAACAAGAGACGAAGACACTAAAAATGCAATTTCCTTTTCTGGGACAACGAGTATTGGTCATCAAGAGCTAATAAATCAGCTGCAATTGAGAACAGACCAAAATAATTGAGGTGAGATCTTCTTAGAATATTTTCTCAAGGTCATCATACAAAAGCTGTGGTCCAGAGGGAGCCAAGGCGACATCACTTGCTGCAGCCAAAATTGATAAGTCTCCCACTTTTGGTACTAGTCTTATAGGAATGGATAAAACATGGGGAGAAGTTAAGGCTTGGCACCATGAGACCCCAGAAGATGCCATTAGTTAAAGTTATAGATTCAGTTGCAAGAGAAACCCAGAGGATTGTGAACAAGCTCCAAACATTAAACCCTGAGCTTTTGATTTTACTTTGATTTGATTGTTACTATACCCAGATTTTTTCCTCTTGAAATAAAAAATATTCAATTTACTTTTTACTTTAGAGGAACCCACAGTTAAGAGATTTTGGATTTTTAGAGACTTTAGATATTTTAAAGAGACCAAATTTTTTAAATACTGTGGAAGTTTTAAAGTAATACTATGTTCTGTATTGTAGTATTAATATGAAGGCTGGGGGATAAAAATTAAAAATGTATGGTTTTGTTTGATTGTTTTTGTTTTGTGGGGTAAGTAAGGAAAGGGTTTGTTCTACTGTGCTTTCATATTACTGTCCATCACTGAAGGAAGACGGGAACCCAAGCAGGGAAGGAACCTGGAGGTAGGAGATGATGCAGAGGCCATGGAGGAGTACTACTTACTAGTTTTCTCAGCCTGCTTTCTTTCTTTCTTTCTTTCTTTCTTTCTTTCTTTCTTTCTTTCTTTCTTTCTTTCTTCCTTCCTTCCTTCCTTCCTTCTTTTTTCTTTCTTTCTTTCCTTCTTTCATGTATTATTCTCTCATACAGTACATCCTAACTGCTTTTTCCCCTCCCTCCACTCCTCCCAGTTTTTCCCCAACTTTATCTCTCCCCAAGATTCACTCCTCCTCCATTTCCCTCCAAAAAGAACAGGCCTCCCAGGGATATCATCTGAGTATGGTATAACAAGTAACAATAAGACTAGGAAATTGAGGAACCAATGTGAGAATTCTGCCAACTTCATTATTTTATTCTTTGCATTCATTGCATCCTGACTGTGATTTTCCCTACCTCCAGTCCTCCCAACTATCCCCCTGCACCACACCCCTGACTAGGCACACCACACCAATTCAGACTAGGCACAAACCCTCATGACAAGGCTGGAAAAGGCAACCCAGTAGGAGGAAAAGGGTCCCAAGAGCAGGTAGATGAGTCAGAGTCACTCCACTCCCACTGTTAGGAGTCCCATAAGAACACCAAGCTACAAAACCATAACATATATGCAGAGGACCAAGCTCAGATCCATGCAAGGTCCATGATTGACAGTTGAGTCTCTGTGAGCCCTTGTGAATCCTGCTTAGTTGATTCTGGGGGTTGTGTTCTCATGGTAGTCTTGACGCCTCTGACTTTTACAGTCCTTCCTCCTCCTCTTCTGTGTAGTTCCCCAAGCTCTGTATTTTTGTGTCAAGTTCACAAGGGATCGGTTTTGCTCTTGTTTTGGGTTTTTTTTGGGGGGGTTGGTTTTTCGAGACAGGGTTTCTCTGTGGTTTTGGAGCCTGTCCTGGAACTAGCTTTTGTAGACCAGGCTGGTCTTGAACTCACAGAGATCTGCCTGCCTCTGCCTCCCGACTGCTGGGATTAAAGGTGTGTGCCACCACTGCGCGGCAAACTTGACACAGCTAGAGTAACCTAAGAAGTGGGAAACTTAACTGAGACCTCTCTAAAATTGGCTGCAGTAAACCCTATGGGGCATATTTTAGTTGATGATTGATATGGAAGGGCCCAGCTCATTGTGGGTTTTGCCACTCCTGGATCCTGGATTGTATGAGAAAGAAAACTGAGCAAGCCAACAGGAGAGCAAGCCAGCAAGAAGCATTCCTTCGTGGTCTCTACTTCAGTTCCTGCCTCCAAGTTTCTGCTTTGAGTTCCTTGACTTCACTAGATGATTAACTACAAACCAAAGTTGAAATTACCCTTTCCCTCCCAAATATGCTTCTGGTCATAAATAATGTTTATCACAGCAATGGAGCTACCACCAAGAGCTATGTCTGGGTCTAAGTCCTACACCAGTGTCTGAATTGATATCCATGGCTTGTGTTACAACCAAGAGCTGTGCAGATACTTGAGGTCTGATCAGCCACCTGATACCATGTTGGTGTCCAAGGGCCATGCTGCTACTGGCATCATACTGATCTGGGTAGTGTGGACTGCAACCTGGCAATGGTGATGTCTGTGCCTACACTTCTGCTGAGGGCCATGTCTGGGTCTATGGTCTTGCTGCAACTGGGGTCTGTGTTGATCTTCATGGCTTGTGTTACCACAAAGACCATAAGAAAGAACCATGTGTTTTGAAATCCAAAGCTTATGATTAGCTGGTACTGGAAGAACTGTCCCTGTATGCTGTTGACAACTACAGCAGAAGAACTTCCCCACCCCTCACCACAGGGATAGGAGATCTGACTCTGTCCCTTGCATGCAGTGGGTGATTCCAGCATCCTGGACTGACAAAATCAGCTACCAACAAGATTCACATCCATGGCTTTGAGTTGGCCCATGACAACATCTACCCCATCCATTATCTGACAGAGTGTGTTCAAGGACTGGACCTGAAGTATATCCACAAGATTTTCATGACTCAGGGCAACAGCAGGATATTCTAGTGGAGTTCTAGTGAGGGTTAGTATGGCAGTATACCAAAAACTAGAGACCTTGAACCAGAATAGCAACTCATTCCAATGACATTTTCAAGTAAAGTTAAGTGGACAAAGAAGTGTTGGAGAGGCAGGAAAATGGAGAAGTGAAGTGGGGTTTTTATTTGGTTTCAATTAATATTTTCTTAAATTTTCTTTTAGGAGGGACACTGTAAATGGAGAATGTTCTTTTATTCCCTGATACACAGACCCAAATAATTACACAGAAACTATATAAATTACAACACTGTTTGGCCTATTAACTCAGGCTTCTTATGAACTAACTCTTACATATTAAATTAACCCATTTCTATTATTTTATATTTTACCACAAGGATTGTGGTTTGTTACCTCTTGCTTTTTGGTACCTGCCTGACTCGGCCTTCTTTCTCCCTGCATTTAGTTTAGTTTTCCTGCCTACCTATATTCTGCCCTGACATAGGCCAAAGCAGCTTCTTTTTTAACCAATGGTAATAAAACATATTCATAGCATACAGAGAGGAATCCCATATCAGGACACTATGGGAGTGAGACATAGATATGGAGGGAGCAGAAAATGAGTGGGATTGGGGTACATGATGTGAAATTCCCAAAAAATCAATAAAAATTTATGTTTTAAATCTTCGCTAGAATTTCTATTATTCTGATAAAACAAACACCATGACTCCTGACTGTGAGAAGGAGTAGTAGGTTTCTGTCTCTTGTACTTTCTGTTGATTGTCTTGTCCAAATTCAATATGACAGCTTTTGCTTTATGTTGTTATATTTTATTTTGTCATGTTTTTATCTCTTAGAAGCCTGTTCTTTTCTAATAAGAGACAGTAAAGGAGTAGATCTGGAAGGAAGGGGTAGTAGGGAGGAATTGGGAGTTGTATAGGGAGAGGAAACTATAGTAAGATTATATTATATGAGAACAGAATCGATTTTCAATAAAGGGAAATGAGAAAAAGAACACAATTCCATTCACAGTAACACAAATAATAGTAAGAAAATTGAGAATAAATTTGTCAGATTAAGCACAAAATTATACATAGACTACCTCAAAACATTTTCAAAGATATTAAATAATAAATAAATAAATAAATATAAGCATGTTCCCAGCTCATGCATCAAAAGAATTGATACTCTTAAGATGACAGTATTATCTAAAGTCATCTATAGATTCAACCAACATATAAATCTACCTATAAAAATATAGTTTCATTTGTAAAGAAATTAGAAAATTGAACCTAATGTTCGTATGCAAAAGGACAATTTTGGAAGGCTTATCACTTCCTGATTTCAAAGCTTAGTATAAAACTAAATTAAGGCTAAACTCTTCCAAAATGGAAAAACAATGAAAGATAACAAAACCAAAAGGTTTAAGCAAGTTATGAAAGATTTGAGTAAGCCACAAAAGGTTTGGAAAGGCTAAATTTCATATATATTGTTTGGTTTAATCTTAATAAAAGCCTCTCCACCAGCACAAAAACTCCAATCAAACCAGATTAGACTTGATTAAAATGCCCATGTTTAATAAATGCAGCACTCTCAGGTGTACTGAGACAGCATGACAGGAAGAGGAGCCCACGCAAACCTGAAATTACGTGTTCCTTTTTCTGGTATGAGCCTAAATAGCCTGTGGGAGTGGTCCTGATCCTCTCTGGGGGAGGGGTCAGCACTTGGCAGGCTGGGAGTTGGAGTCTGAACCAGGGCAACTCCCAGGCGAGGGGCTTCCAATCACCCCAGACTTCTTGGATACAGGGGTGTTAAGAGGGCTGTGGTGATGCCCCCAACTAAATATTACATTCCAGATGGGTGTGACAAGAAGCTGAGGTGATATTTATGTCCAACATTTTAGGCTCTTTGGATAAAGGGGTGTTGGCTCAAGTCTGGATACTTCTTGCAGGCATGGGGTAATGTAGGAGAGGGGAGAGCTGAGAGTTGGCGTTCTCATGCTCAGCAAGAGGTGTGGCTTGAGCGGCCTCCCGTTTGCTGTCATCCTGGAGTCCTTAGGCAACTGCTTTTTGAGGGACATGAGAAGGCAGGTGGCTAGGAGAAAAAATGTTATTATTGGCCCTATGAAATGGGGCTAGCCATGGGATGGGACACAATAGCAGATAAAACCAGATTTTAGTTGGCAGGTGTCCTTGATTCAGAAGAGTTGGTACCAATGGTGAAGTCCCAGGAGCTGGTATAGGTGTTTGGCATTATCTGGAGAGCACTTTGCGCATTGGTATTGGCCCAGGCAGCAGGAGTAACCTGTAGAATATGCTTGAAACTGGCTGGGGTTAGTGTAGCAGAACTTTGAGAAAACTGGAACAGATTTTAGAAGACAAAGGAAATTGGAAACTCTGAACCTCTGAAGACACACTTGAAATCTGTCAATTCTGGATTATGAAGCCTGTTAAAGAGGCAAACCTGTCTGTATTTTAGCAGGAAACTTCATTAAATGTCATGGATGAAGTAATAAGTTAACAGTACCTTAAGTTGTCAAATGCCATTAGACAGATATGGGAGGGATAAATGAGCAAAAATGACAGCTGTTTTAGCTACACAGACAATCCCAAGTCCCCTCCTTAGTCCTTGGAGAACACCAGTCTTAGAAGCAGTGCTTGCTGTTAGCTGCTGAGTACAAGAGACCCGAAGATTTCTCCTGGGAGGTGGGTAGATTAATCTACCTGTCTGGGCAGGATGAAGAGATTGATTCCCCAATCATCCAGGAAGCTGAAGAGGTGGAAGGCTGCTTTTTGCGCTGTGGGTTGCTTTGTCAAACCCAGAGGCAAGTCCTGGAGGCAGAAGGTCTTCTGTCTTTTTGGAGGAGCAAAAGGGTGCTGCGGAAGCTGCACGTCTGTGTTAGAAGCTCTTGTTGCTAAAATGCCATGCCTTCAGATTTGTAAAGGCACTTGGTAACTAAGTATCATTACCTGTTATTTAAACTGGGTATATAAGCTAAATTTAGGTGTGTATTTTATCCATTTAGTTACAGTTTACCAATGCTAGTAGGTGTAAGAAAGATTAAAAGGAATATTTTGAGCACATCATGAAAACACATTTACACAGACATAGTGAGGCTACATCATTCTGACAGACAGACAAAACATTTTTAGAAACCTGTGTTAGCTGACCAACTTAAAAATCCCAGCGCAGTTAGGTCTGTCTGGGAAGCGCAGCAAACAGCTAGATGGGGGAGGGGGGGGCAGAGTGCGTGGCTTTTGGAGCCTTGTTTAAGTTAGGTGTTGGTGCCAATTTAAAAGGATTTTTTTTTGTAAAAGCCCAAGTGGCAAACAGCAGGTATGAGGCTGGAGCAGAGCAGGGCCAGAGTGATCCTGGCATAGGTGGCAGAGGCCAGGGAAACAGCTGATGGGCGAGTGCGGTTCCAAAGGTTTGGGCAATGACCTCCACTGTCCTCCGCCGACAGAAAGGGAGCCAGGTTTAGATCCCTGAATCCGGAACAGGACAGGAGCACTGGCCACAAATAGCAGAATGAGAACCCTGGCTGCGAATAAGGAGAGAGAGAGAGAGAGAGAGAGAGAGAGAGAGAGAGAGAGAGAGAGAGAGAGAGAGAGAGAGAGAGAGAAGTGGGGGTGGGACTAGAAGGCTGGTCATGACTTGAATAAGCAGAGAGGGGGGGTGGGCAGGACAAGAGTGCTCATTTAGGAACTGCGGGCTTCTGGAGCATTGTTAATTTAGGTTAGACAGCCCCAGTTTAAAAAGATTTTTGTAAAAGGCCATCTAAGGGCAATTGGAATCAGCTTGGAATCGCAAGAAACCCATTTTAAGCGCATGTCTGTGTGACTCAAGCCTGTTGTGATTTGTCCACTGAACAGTATCCTTGAGTCAAAAACGGGGGTGCATGAGAAATGAGTGGGGGACGTCTCTCCACACCCAAGTCCCATGGATTAGGCTTCTTGGGTGGGCCGTGGCTTCAACAAAAGCCCAAAAAGCATATGGGCCACCCCAAGACCCTAACAGCAATGTAGTTTAAAAGGGAAACTCACCAAGTGAAGCTGATGGTGCCTGGCCTAGGGCATGCAGGAAGGACATTTTCCAGCAGGCAGCCCTGAGCACGGGGCCCATGGGGAAAAAACAGACCCTTTTCGGTAGGAACCTCTGTTTGGTTTAATCTTAATACGAGTTGCTCCACCAGTGCAAAGAACTCCAATCAAACCAGATTGGACTGAATTAAAATGCCCATATTTAATAAATGCAGCACTCTAGAGTGGACCGAGATAGCACGGTGGGAAGAAGAGCCCACGCAAACCTGAAATAATGTGTTTCTTTTTCTGGCGTTGAGCCTAAATAACCTGTGGGAGTGGTTCTGACCCTCCCCGGGTGAAGGGTCAGTGCTTGGCAGGCTGGGAGTTGGAGTCTGGACAGGGCAACTCCCAGGACAAGAGCTTCCAATCATCTGAGACTTCTTGGATAAAGGGGTGTTAGAGGGCTAGGGTGATGCCCCCAATTTATTATTACATGTATGTGTGACAAATCTAAGAAAAGTTAAATGATTATCTAAGAATCAAAGCTTAATTCACTAATATGTAATAAAATACAATCTTTCTGTTTAAAGTTTTCCCCTTTAAAATATTGATCTCCTATTAGTAAAAGTTACAAAAGCTGAACAGGATTTTGTAGGATGATGTCTCATTTCTTAAGCTATCTTTATTGGTTTTTGATAGACTGGGGAACTGGATCTTTTTTTGTTTGTTTGTTTTTTCGAGACAGGGTTTTTTTGTAGCTTTGGAGCCTGTCCTGGAACTAGCTCTTGTAGACCAGGCTGCCCTCAAACTCACAGAGATCCACCTGCCTCTGCCTCCCGAGTGCTGGGATCAAAGGCGTGCACCTCCAATGCCCGGCGGAAAATGGATCTTAAAAGGGCAAGATTTAAGTGTCTATTTCCATTACCATACTTTGAATTTTTCCCTTATAACTCTGTTTAATCTTGTTGGGCCAAAATTATCTCAGGACCTATACCTCAAGGCCTGTAGGACAGAGAAAAGCCTGGCTCGAGTTTGAAGAATAGTCAAAGCTACCAAGTGAGGATGAGACAGCAAAATCTAGGTAGATGCCCCTCCAGCCAGAGGGAGGGCTTGACGGTCTCTCATTGGCTGGAGGTACCCCCACATCACACGATGTCACTTAACCTATATAAACTTATGCTCACAGTAATAAACTGAGTTCCTGCTTTGACTTGACTCTATCGCATCTGATTGTCTTGCATCATGGGGCTAGGGATCTGATTGTCCTGTATTGTGAGGCTGTGGAGCTGACTTTCCGGCATTGTGGGGCTGCAGAATGGACAGATAGCACACTCACCTTTCCCTGAGGCATAAGGCTAAGAAGGCCTGGCAAACCTGACTTAAAACTGATTAAAGAACTGGATCATTGGGATTGAATGGCTACAGCAGAGGGGCTGAAATGAGAGTGAATAAAATTTAAGATCTAGAAAAGAGCCCTCATAATTTAGAGTCAGATCACTTTTTATAAAGGCAAGAAGCAATCATTTTCAAGTTTCCTCTCTCTGATCTCAGTACTGGTCCTTTTGTTCTCCAAAAGGAGTAACTCAGACAGATATAGTAGTAGAGTCAAGCAAGAGTTCACTCTTAAAAAAAATAGTAGACCAAGCTGAGTGGCATGGACTCTGATTTTGGCAGAGATGGGCCTTAACTTTTGTCTCCTCATGCTCTGACCTTTGTCTCCCCTAGGGTGAATATTTTTGGTCATACTTCTCTTGGAAGGCCCATTTTACCCTGAATCTAGTCTGTTCTAAGTAGAAGAATAAGGTGCAGGACCATGTACAGAAGCCAAAGTACCCCTTAAAAAGTTAATTAAGTGAAAGTGGTGCAGCACTCTACAGTAAGCAATAAACTGAAATTGGTTTGATCTGAGTCAATAAGTCGACCACTTATTGATCTTTATGTCTTGTTTTGGGAACTCATTTTCCAGTTTCTCTTGAAGTTAACCTCCTGCTTCGCATATGTAACCACACACAACACAATGAATTCAACACCTTGGCTTCAAATATTAAATTCCAAACATTATCATAACTGGATCATAGGCCCAAATAGAAGATATGGAACTAAAACATTCAGGGTAAAACAAGTACTAGGGTTTTTTTCAAAATTGCAAGCAACAAAGGAAAAAGTAAAGCTTTCTACATCAAGATTAAAAGCATTCATACTTCAAAGCAAAGAAAAAGACAATGTACAATGTGGGAGAAAAATACTTGTATATTATATAATAGATAAAGAACTTGTAAGACATATATACATATATATATATACATGTACAATACATATGCATATATATGTCACAACTAAGTGACAAAAACAGCCAAATAACACAACTAAGATATTAGCAAAGGAGTATTGCAGTGTGTGCCTATAGGGCCACCTACTTGGGAGACTGACGTAGGAAGGTCACTTTACCCTTGTAGCTCATCTTTTTCATACACAAAAAGGAAAAAAATGAGTTTTGTTGTTGCTGTTGTTTTATTTTTCTCTCATACAATGCCTTCCAATTGCAACAATCAACCCTCTACCCACTCTTCCTGGCCTCCCCCATCTCATAGCTTCCCTCTCCCCCAGATTCATTCCTCCTCCATTTCCCTTCAGAAAAGAGCAGGCCTCCCAAGGATATCAACCAAACACAACATAATAAAGTTTTAAAGGATTTGTATAGAACAATTTCAAAAGGATAAATGTAAGTGACCAATAAACATACTCAAAGATACCAAATATCATTAGCCACCAGGAATATGCAATCAAAACCACAATGAGAAAACAATTTATGCACATTTGGACAGTGAAATAAAAATGCAAGCACAGGGACTGGAGAGATTACTCACTATTTAAGAGCATTTGCTCTTCCAGAGGCTCAAGCTTGATTCTCAGCGCCCACATTGGGTAGGTCACAATTACCTACCTGTAAATCCAGTTCTGGAGTATCTGACTTGTCTTCTGGCCTCCACAGTCACCCCTTCACATGTGGCATACATTGACACAAAACACGCACACACAGACACATGCACTACAATTTTTTTTAAATGAAGTTCAAATACTTAGATGGTGTGCGGGAATAGGAACTCTCACAACACCTTTCTGGTAGTATTTTAAAATGACATAAAACTTAAAACAATTTTCTTTAGGGCTGGAGAGATAGCTCAGCTGTCAAAGGCCAGGCCCACAACTGCAACAATTTTATCTACTTGGAATGTCAAATAAACAACTCCCTTATGACTCAACTCTTCCTGTTTTGAGTTCATATCCTAGGATTAACGGACTGTAAATAACCCAAATATCCATCAAATGATGAATGTATATAGCAAATGTGGTATTTGTGCAAGGGTATTTGTGCAAAGGTATTTGTGCAAGCAAATATTATCATATTTACTCAGTAATAGAGTGGAACAAAATACTGACACACACTACAGAAAGAATGAAGCTTGAATACATTATTCTAAATCAAAGAAACCTGTAACAGAAGGCATGGCATGGATTCAGCTTTGTGAAATGTCTGCAATAGACTGTCATAAAGAAAGAGAGTAGTGATTGACAAGGACTGAAGAGAAGGGAAACGTGGAGTGACTGATCATGAATATGCATAGGTTCTTGGCTTTTTCGGGGGCCGATGAAGGTATTTGGAAATCACATAGTGTTGATGTTTGAATGTTTCTGCTAAATACTAAGAACAATTAAATTATGCTTTTTTGTGTATTTTTATGCTATGTAACTTATATATTAAGAAATGATGCATATTTGTATATATAAACATGCTTAATCAATTTAAATATCATCTAACATATACATATATGCATATGTCACATGAAACTCCATGAACATGTGCATTTTGCCTTCATATGCCAGTTAAAAATAAATTTACCTTCCAAAACAAGAAAAAGGTGTGAAGCAGAGTCAACTATGCAATGGATATGAAATTGAGACTAGGGACTATGTGGACTATGATTTCCTGTCTTCTCTGCTGAGCAATAATGAGGAAAGATAATTTGCATGTCAATGATGACTTCTTATCTATCACTCGAAATGTAGTTGAGGAGAAAGAAAACATGCAGAAACACATTTTTCATTTTCTTGGAAAAAAAGAGAGCCTGATTAAGTAAATTCTGAAGTCACTAATGCCCTATAAATGTGTTTTATTAACTTAACTTTTTTCTCCTTTGTCCTAACTCCTGATCTTGGGTGTCTTTTTTCATTCCCTTTGATCAGCGGTGTGTGAGAAGACAAAATGTTTCTCGAATTTTACCATAAACTGCTATTAGGCACATGATAATGAAAAAAAAAACTATGACAAATTTCTGGCACATAAAATACACAAAGACGTGGTGCATATGCTAGTTTACAGAAAGTTTTCCATTTTATCCCCCTTTTCTGTTTCTATCTCTCTCTAGCTCTTTTTTTCCTTCTCTTCCTCTCCACTCTGAGCCACAGCTATTCCAGATGTTTATGAGTTTTTTCTTGTTGTTGATTTGTATTTTTGTCTTTATATAACATTTTATCCTTCTTATTTAGCTTCTCTAGGATCACTAATTATAGGCTCAATGTCCTTTATATATGGCTAGAAACCAAATATGAGTGAGTACATCCCATGTTTCTCTTTTTGGGTCTGGCTTACCTCACTCAGGATAGTGTTTTCTATTTCCATCCATTTGCATGCAAACTTCAAGAAGTTCTTGTTTTTTACTGCTGAAAAGTACTCTAATATGTATATATTCCATACTTTCTTCATGCATTCTTCCATTGAAGGGCATCTAGGTTGTTTCCAGGTTATGGCTATTACAAACAATGCTGCTATGAACATAGTAGAGCATATACTTTTGTTGTATGATAAGGCCTCTCTTGGGTATATTCCCAAGAGTGGTATTGCTGGGTCCAGGGGTAGGTTGATCCCGAATTTCCTGAGAAACCGCCACACTGCTTTCCAAAGTGGTTGCACAAGTTTGCATTCCCACCAGCAATGGATGAGTGTACCCCTTTCTCCACAACCTCTCCAGCAAAGGCTATCATTGGTGTTTTTTATTTTAGCCATTCTGAGAAGCTAAATAAGAAGGATAACTCAAAGAAAAACATACAGGCATCCTCCTGAATAATAACCTTCATCAGGCGATGAAAGGAGACAGAGACAGAGACCCACATTGGAGCACCGGACAGAAATCTCAAGGTCCAAATCAGGAGCAGAAGGAGAGAGAGCACGAGCAAGGAACTCAGGACCGTGAGGGGTGCACCCACACACTGGGACAATGGGGATGTTCTACCGGGAACTCACCAAGGCCAGCTGACCTGGGTCTGAAAAAGCCTGGGATAAAAACCGGTCTTGCTGAACAGAGCAGACAATGAGGACTACTGAGACCTCAAGAACAATGGCAATGGGTTTTGATCCTACTGCACGTATTGGCTTTGTGGGAGCCTAGGCAGTTTGGATGCTCACCTTACTAGACCTGGATGGAGGTGGGTGGTCCTTGGACTTCCCACAGGGCAGGGAACCCTGATGGCTCTTTGGGCTGACGAGGGAGGGGGACTTGATTGGGGGAGGGGGAGGGAAATGGGAGACGGCGGTGGGGAAGAGACAGAAATCTTAAATAAATAAATAACAAATAAATAAATTAATTAAAAAAAGATTTTATCCTCAATATTGCAGTGGTTCTTAGATGCCACTAGATGGCAGTCAAGCAACATATCTTCATAAGTTTAAAAGAAATTCCTGAATTTATTCAAACTACATTGTGCCTCAAACAAAAATTTTCTTTAGACTTTAAATTCTCAATTGCCATCAGGGTGGGACTCATAATTGCCTGCTATGAGGAATTTATTGAAGTGTTGTCAGTCATTCTGAAGGAGGGTCAGAAGAACTTAGGCTGACTGAGACAATTTGGACCAGCCCCTTTAAGAGAGGTTGCTTCTTGCTCCTGGTTTTTCCCACCCTCAGGTCTCAGGTCATTGCAACCTTTACCAGCTGCTAATTCCATTGCAACTCTTACCAGCTGCTAACCACTTGAGGGAGGAAGAGAACCCACCCAAGACAGGATGGGTGGAATTAATAAGGGAGAAGGAGAAGATCTAAAATAGAGTGTTCCCAGAGCCTATATAAAGTCCAACTCAGACTTAGGCAGATTCCCACCTCTGGGGCTGTTTATCCTAATAAAGTTTCTTAAAGTTGTTTTCTTTTCTATATGCCTGATGCTTCTCAGCTCTGTATGTCCCTGATCTTCACCTGACTTTTTCACTCTGGGGCTGTGGCAGGTTTCACATTCTGCACCTGCATCATCCCTTGTCACTTTCCCTTTTCCCAGTGTTGCCTCCACCTAGTCTGTTGCTTTTGATTTCTCTGCTTGAGGCTTCTTCCCAGGATGTACAATTTTTGTCAGTTCCACAGAACAAGCTTGGCAGTACCCCTACATAATCACCGCTCAGAGCAAGACCCTGTAATATTTGGACCCTGTAACGTTTGGACCCTGTAACATTTGGACCCTGTAATATTTGGACCCTGTAACATTTGAACCCCATAACATTTGAACCCCGTAACATTTGTATCCTGTAACATTTGGACCCTGTAACATTTGGACCTAGTAGTTGCAGTCCCGAGATACAGCCCTAAAGGGTTCTTTCAATTCTCTTCTTTTCCAGCTACCCCAGAAACTTTGCTATACCCATAGTTCCTTCTAATAGAATGAATTATTTTCTCACAGTTTTCTTCTTTCCAAGCTTTAGCCAAGACATCAGTGGTGGAAGTACTTTCCCCTCTAGTTGAGCTGTCTCATGTATTTTCTTTTGGTCAGTGGTATGCGAGAAGATTAAATGTTTGTCACATTTTAACAGAAGCTGAAATGTCTTGACATGACTGGGTTTTGCCTCTCATATTTCTCAAAGTTTCTATTTTAAAGACATGTATATAGTGGGCATGTCACAAAGTAAGAGAGAGAGAAGACCTCTAGTCAATCCTAACCTGACTCAACCCATAATCAAGCCTGAAAGATAACAGTTAGTTATATAAGTCACTTTGGAAACTGCTAAATAATTTTGGGAATGCTTGGTGACATTTCAAAAGACAAGGTTAATTATAATTTGATTATTAAAGTGATTAATTTCTATACAATGATAGCTAGAATTGGGTTACTCTCATTGATGGTCATATGATGGCTATAAGTAATATAAGCAATGGAAAATTAGTAGCTGAAAAAGTTGTTTTGCTATTGCAATTTACTTGAGTAAACGCTTCACCAAAACTTTGCCAAAGAGGAAAACTCTGTATGTAGTTTTCAGGACTCAATTGCTGTAAAAATTAATTTCTATATACAAAATGATGATTTTGTTTTTTGAAGTAATGTAAAGGGGAAAATCCTCATAGGTGTACATTTTTTGCCTTTAGTTCTTTGCAGGGTGTGTGACGTTAGGGGTTTTTTTTTGTTTGGTTTTGGTCTTTTGATAAAGTATAATTTGTAGGGCTGGAAAGATGGTTCAGTGGTTAAGAGTACATACTTCTCTTCCATAGGAACTGAGTTCAGATACTAGCACCCATATTGTGTGTCACACAAACATCTGTTTCTCCAGCTCTAGGGGTTCCAATGTCTTCTGACCCTCCGAGGGCACTGGTATACACATGCACATGTACATATATACACATACATACATACATGCCTACTTACATATGTACACACACACACATATATATATGATTAAAAGAAAAATGTAGCATTTTAAAACACAATATTTCTTCCCATTGGAAAGATGCCTATCTCCTAAACCTTGGGATTTATGAATACATTACCTTATCTGATAAAAGGGAGTTTTCAGATATGATTAAAGACCTGGAAATGGGGACATTATCATGACTTACTTCAATGGGTCATATCTCTGTCCTTTAAGGAGGAGAAAGTTCCTAGAGAAGTTACTTACTAGAGATTAAATAGCAGAACCCACAAGACAAGTAGTGTGGGCAATGAACAGGGCTATAATGTTTAGAGTATAGGCTGGAGCCTCCAGAAAAAAATGAAGCATTGTTGACTTCCATGCTGGACTTCTAATCTACAGATATGGAACAAAATTTGTGGTAATGTTGCAATAGCAATGGGAAACTAATATTTGGGGTGTGTGTCTTCTCAAAGGCTAGAGAGTAACAGTTTCTTAAAATTCAATATCTTTTGAGAACTATTCATTTAATTAGACAATTTATTGCTTGGGCTTTTTGAGTTCCTGTCTAGTTTTCTGAGAGCTTTTTATATTCTAAATATTAAAATAAAAAGAAAGAGAGTAGTTGGGTGTGGTGGTACACACCTTTAATCCCAACACTTGGTGGACAGCCAAACAGACCTCTGTGAGTTTAAAGCATGGTGGCACATGCCTTTAATCACAATGCTTCAGAGGCAAAGAGACCTCTGTGAGTTCAAGGTGTGGTGGCACACGCCTTTAATCCAAGCACTTGGGAAGCAAAGCCAGACAGACCTCTGTGAATTCAAGGTGTGGTGGCACACACCTTTAATCCCAGCACTTGGGCGGCAGAGGCAAGTGGATCTCTGTGAGTTCAAAGACAGCCTGGTCTACAGAGGGAGTTCCTGGACAGCCAAATATATACAGAAAACCTGTCTCAAAAAGTAAAAGTACAAATAAAAGAAATAGAGGTTAAAGTAAAGCCACATAAAGATGGAAAATACACAGAGAATCTGGATACTGTGTGTTATTGTGCTCTCTTTGAATTGTTTGAATGCTGAGGAAGGAGCAACTAAAAGATGTTTGTTTGTGAATGCTGCTAAATTAATCCAAGATAGATATTTTAAAAATACCTTGACTTCAAAATTAAAGTCAAAAGGTATGTTACTTTGGAAAAGAGATTTTGCTTTTGTTTCCATGGGAAATGAGAGGCTGTGGATTCATTCTGAGTTCAGAAAAATCAGGTTTGATCAAGGAAGACCACTTGAGAAATCTCCAGTAGGAACAGATGGCCCGGATGTCTGAGTTCTACATCCAGAACAGATTCAAGACTTCTGCCTGAGATGATCAAGACTCACAGGATACTCCAGTCAGGGCTTGATCATAACTCTAAATTTTTTTAGGTCCCCATAAGATTATCAGTGCCCCCAATCAGCAGGAGGTAGCCTGGAAAATGATGCCCAATTTCCCCAAAAATAGACTATGGATCTTCTTGTTTGTTTTTTTTAAAGAGGGGGAAGTAGTGTGGGACAATTCTGTATTCTGTCAATTACATTTTAAATAAACACTGATTGGTCAGTAGCCAGGCAAGAAGTATAGGCAGAACTACCAGACAGGAAGTAGAGGCAGGTCAAAGAGAATGAGAGAATTCTGGGAAGGAGGAAGCCCATTCCTCCCCAGTCCTGTCCAGACACCAAAGAAGCAAGATGTGACCCACGCTGCTGAAAAAGGTACTGAGCCATGTGGCTAACATATATAAGAATAATGGGCTAATATAAGTTATAAGAGCTAATATAGAGCCTGAGATAATGAGCCACTTCATTTATATTTAATGTAGACTTCTGTGTGATTCTTTGGGACCTAACAACTGTGAGAATTGGTCAGAACAGAAACTCAGTCAATACTAATTGATAATAAAACACTGCAAAGTGGGTATCTTCAGTGGGTCCTGTCAAGGTATGCCTCTAAGAACATGACATGCACAACAGTGTTAATGCAAGAGGTTTATTGGGGGAGGGGGAGGAGCATGAAAGGGTGAAAAGCCATCTTGGAGTTGGGATGTGAGAGATGCAGACAGACAAGAGAGCAAGAGGAGCAAGAGAGAGGACTGTGACAGACACTTTTAAGGGGTGCTCATGTTACATAACTAAAGGTGAAAAGGCACCTGGAAGCAGGTGATAATGAAACTGCTGCTTCCCCCTAAGGAAGACTTCCTAGTTCCCCACCTCTATAAAAAGATGAGGAAATAGGAAAGG